>OZ030010.1:64089414-64229414 GCA_964023405.1 Apodemus agrarius | reverse complement strand
TTTTGTTTTTTCGAGACAGGGTTTCTCTGTGTAGCCCTGGCTGTCCTGGAACTCACTCTGTAGACCAGGCTGGCCTCGAACTCAGAAATCTGCCTGCCTCTGCCTCCCAGAGTGCTGGAATTACTGGTGTGGGCCACCACCGCCTGGCTATGCAGCCCTTTCTTTTCTATGTGTGTATTGTTCTTGTGATAGAACACTGAGTCGGAGAGGGAAGTTTATTTTAGCCCAGGATTACAGTCTGTCATCAAGGGGAACCAGGACAGGAACTCAACCAGGAACCCGAAGGCAGGACCTGAAGTAGAAACCATGGAGAAGCAAGTGAGTGCTGCCCACCATAGTTTGGTCTGTTTGCTTTCTTTCTTTTTCAAAGATTTATTTATTATATGTAAGTACACTGCAGCTGTCTTCAGACACCCCAGAAGAGGGCGTCAGATCCCATTACAGATGGTTGTGAGCCACCATGTGGGTGTTGGGAATTGAACTCAGGACCTCTGGAAGAGCAGTTAATGCTCTTAACCGCTGAGCCATCTCTCCAGCCCCTCTGTTTGCTTTCTTTAGTACTCAAGGACCACTTCCCCAGGGATGGGACCAACTACAGCAGACTGAGCCCTTCCACATCAATTTTTAGTTAAGAAAATGCACCAAGGACATGCCCACAGGCCAATCCAATTGGGGCAATTTCTCACTTGAGATTCTTCCTTTCTGGGTATCTCTAACCCCATCCCATGGGATGCCCATATTCATGAAGGGTCTTTTCTGTCTCAGTTAAATCTCTCTGGAAACAAATTCATGGCAGGCCCAGAAGTATGTCTCCTAGATGATTTTTTAAAAATATTTATTTATTTATTACATGTAAGTAGTCTGTAGCTGTCTTCAGACACTCCAGAGGGTGTCATATCTCATTACCGATGGTTGTGAGCCACCATGTGGTTGTGGGATTTGAACTCAGGACCTTTGGAAGAGCAGTCAGTGCTCTTATCTGCTGAGCCATCTCTCCAGCCCCCTACATGATTCTTTTTTAGAAAATTATTTTACATATAACTTTGTGTATGTGTCTGTATCTGTGTCTGTGAATATGTGTATGTTGTGAATACAGCTGCCCAGGAGCCCAGCAGAGGAAACTTGAGTTGGAATTACAAGAGGATGTGAACCCTAGCCGGGTGGTGGCGCACGCCTTTAATCCCAGCACTTGGGAGACAGAGGCAGGTGGATCTCTGAGTTCGAGGCCAGCCTGCTCTACAGAGTGAGTTTCAGGACAGCCAGGGCTACACAGAGAAACCCTGTGTCGAAAAAACAAAACAAAAAACAAAACAAAACAAAACAAAAAAAGAGGCTGTGAACCCAAATTGAGTCCTCTGCAAGAGCACTAAGTACTCTTAGCTTCCAAGGCACCTCCCCACCCCCACCTAGGGGTCTCTCAATCTAGTCAAAGTTGACAATAAAGGTTAACCATCACAGCTACCCCTTTATATTTAGACAAATCAGTAGAAACAGGACTAGAGATGTTGTTCCTTTGGTCAACGAATGTGAAATAAATCTAGAGATCCTGTTCTTATTTATTTATTTATTTATTTTGATTTTGGGTTTTTTTTTTTTTTGGATTTTGGTTTTTTGAGACAGGGTTTCTCTGTGTAGCCCTGGCTGTGCTGGAACTCACTCCGTAGACCAGGCTGGCCTCGAACTCAGAAATCTGCCTGCCTCTGCCTCCCAAGTGCTGGGATTACAGGCATGTGCCACCACCGCCCGGCAAATAAGTCGTTGTTTTTTGTTTTTTCGAGACAGGATTTCTCTGTGTAGCCCTGGCTGTCCTGGAACTCACTCTGTAGACCAGGCTGGCCTCGAACTCAGAAATCTGCCTGCCTCTGCCTCCCAAGTGCTGGGATTACAGGCGTGCGCCACCATGCCCAGCTGAGATCCTGTTCTTATGGTGTATAAACAGTGAAATGTACCTACACGACATGAATGAAAACATTTGCTAGATTATGCATGTGAGCAACTGAGGCTTTGTACACAGGCACAGAGAATTCCAGGCAAGTTTTCTTCCCAAACTCAGGATTCTCTTTTCTGTCTTCCCATCTCACTTGTCTTGCTAGCCCTGACTCACCCTACATTCTTGTCTTAAGTGCTACCTGAATGCTAAGAACTTCGGATATACTACCATCTGCTAGACATCTGTATTAGGTTCTTCAGACACAGGAAAGAGTACATGCTTCAAATGGAATGCTACACACACACACACACACACACACACACACACACACACACCAATACAAGGACAATACTCTGTGCAGGGGAAACTTCTTCTGTCCTCCTTATCCTCCCCCTTCTTCAGTGAGGAAATTTCAAGTGTTTTCAAGGCTGACTTCTGTCCTTTGTGTGGGCAAATTTGTGTCATTCATTCTGTGGCTTTTGCAGTGCTTGAGAGCATTCTTCCTGGAAGCTGAGCCTCTAACATAGCTCTCCACAGCTCTCTGCATTCTGGGAGCCCACTCACACTCTTTAAAAATAATGTCTTTCCTGCTTAGTCAGCCTTTGTCTTTGTTGCTGTTAACAAATAGCTGTGACAAATGTAGATCTCATCATGAAACAGGAATCTGGACTCATTCCCGACTCTCCAGGGACACATATAACCAGTGAGGCCAGAGTCCTGTTATTTTTATTTTCCAGTCATTTGATTCTTATCCTTCCTGTTTATGCCAATTACCACTTCCCTTCCAGTTTCCTTAGTACTGACTGAGGTAGGTCATTAGACAAGCTAAGAAAGTCCTCTACCACTAAGCAATTTCCACAGATCTCTCCTTTTGCATTTATTTTTATTTATATAAGTACACTGTCACTGTTTTCAGACACACACCAGAAGAGAACATTGGATCCCATTATAGATGGTTGTGAGCCACCACGTGGTTGCTGAGAATTGAACTCAGGACCTCTGGAAGAGCAGTGTTCCTAACCCCTGAGCCATCTCTCCAGTCCAGGTTGTTTAGTTCTTATTGCTGTTGTTTTGTTTGTTCTGAGATTGGCATCTCATTTTGTTGTTTAATTTGGCCTCCTAGGCTCAAGTAATCCTCCTGCCTTTGTCCTTTGAATAGCTGGGCTTTAGGCATGTGCTACCATACCCAACTCAGAAAGGTTATGTTTTGATGTTGATCATCTGTCTGTCTTCTTTGGAGAAATATCTGGTTAGTCCTTTTTCTTTTCTTTTTTCTTTTTCTTTCTTTCTTTCTTCCTTCCTTCCTTCCTTCCTTCCTTCCTTCCTTTCTTTCTTTCTTTCTTTCTTTCTTTTTTTTTGTTTTTGGTTTTTTTGAGACAGGGTTTCTCTGTGTAGCCCTGGCTGTTCTGGAACTCACTCTGTAGACCAGGCTGGCCTCGAACTCAGAAATCCACCTGCCTCTGCCTCCCAAGTGCTGGGATTACAGGAGTGCGCCACCACTGCCCGGCTGTCCTTTTTCAATCTATTTTAATAGATTAAAAATTTTATTTTATTAAAAGATTTATTTATTTATTATATGTAAATACACTGTAGCTGACTTCAGACACTGCAAAAGAGGGCATCGGATATCATTACAGATGGTTGTGAGCCACCATGTGGTTGCTGGGATTTGAACTCAGGACCTCTGGAAGAGCAGTCAGTGCTCTTAACCACTGAGCCATCTCTCCAGCCCCAGATTTAATTTTTAAAGCAAAGTGTTAGACTTATAGAATAACGAGTAGTTTTAGACTTACAAAATAACAATATTATATAGATTTCAGTAGACCCAAATAGTACAGTATGGAGCAAGAGAGGCAGACTATGGCAGAGAAACTCTCTTTCATTAAAAAACAAACACAAAGCCAGGCAGTGGTGGCGCACACCTTTAATCCCAGCACTTGGGAGGCAGAGACAGGCGGATTTCTGAGTTCGAGGCCAGCCTGGTCTACAGAGTGAGTTCCAGGACAGCCAGGGCTACATCAAAGAAACCCTGTCTCAAAACCCAAAAAGTCAAACAAACAAACAAACAAACAAACAAACACAAATTATTAGGGCTGGAGGGATGGTTTGGAACCCACATTTTGGCTCACAACCATCTGTAACTCCAGTTCTAGGGGAACTTCTAATCTGTGTGAGCACTGTACACATACCGTACAGAGTGAGACATGCAGACAGAAGCCCACACATAAATAAATAAAGAAATCTCTTTTAAAATTAAAAGCACATAACCGGGCGGTGATGGTGCATGCCTTTAATCCCAGCACTTGGGAGGCAGAGGCAGAGGCAGGCAGATTTCTGAGTTCGAGGCCAGCCTGGTCTGCAGAGTGAGTTCCAGGACAGCCAGGTCTACACAGAGAAACCCTGTCTCGGAAACAAAAAAATTAAAAACACATGTGCACACATACAAATAGAAACACATCTGTCATGGTGGCTCATAGGGTTTCTCTGTGTAGCCCTGGCTGTCCTGAATCTCACTCTGTAGACCAGGCTGGCCTCGAACTCAGAAGTCCATCTGCCTCTGTCTCCTGAGTGCTGGGATTACAGGTGTGCGCCACCACTGCCTGGTCTTGTTTCAAATTCAAGAGCTATGTGGGCTAAAATTGAGTTCCAGACCAATCTTGGCTATGCAATAAAACCCTATCTCAAAACCAAGAGAAGCGAGACAAACTCGCTATCCCTGGGGACAGGTGTGTTATTGCAACTCCTTTAATCCAAGCCTTCAGGAAGCAGAGGCAGGTAGATCTTTGTGAGTCTGAGGCAAGTGCGGTCTATATAGAGGGTTCCAGGCCAGTTGAGAATTCATAGTGAGATAGTCTCAAAAGGAGGGGGGAGAAAGGGGAAAAGAAAAAGAAAATCAGTCATTATCCCTGGTTATTAGAGAAACATAATCCAAATTCACAATGAAACTCAACTTTGTTTTTTATTTTTTTGAGTCAGGGTTTCTCTGTGTAGCCCTGGCTGTCCTGGAACTCACTCTGTAGACCAGGCTGGCCTCGAACTCAGAAATCCGCCTGCCTCTGCCTCCCAAGTGCTGGGGTTACAGGCGTGCGCCACCACTGCCCGGCTGAAACAGAACTTTATGACCACTAGAATTGATATACTTTGCCCGAGTGGATATGCCTTTGCCATTGGTTCTGAGGATGCCACCTGCCGACTCTTTGACCTCCGTGCAGACTAGGAGCTCCTGCTGTACTCGCATGACAGTTTCATCTGTGGCATCACTTCTGTCGCCTTCTCAAAAATCGGGCGCCTCCTGCTAGCTGGCTATGACGACTTCAACTGCAGTGTGTGGGACGCTCTGAAAGGAGGCCAGGCAGGTGTCCTTGCTGGTCATGAGTTAGCTGTTTGGGTGTGACTGATGACGGCATGGCTGTGGCCACAGGCTCCTGGCACAATTTTCTTAGAATCTGGAATTGAATGCCATATTTTGTGTTCTCCAATGATATCTGAAGAAATCCATGCTACAGCCTATAGCTGTGAGGAAAAAAAAACCCTCTACCTTCTATTTGCAGATGAAGTTTTTCTATTGAGGTGACTATATATAAAAAGCAGCATTCAATAAACTGTAGTTTATTGAAAAAAAGAATTGATATACTTTTCAAAAATCATTCAGGTGCTAGAGGGATGGCTCTGTGGGTAAATACACATGCTGCCAAGCCTGGTGCCCTGAGTTAAAACCCTGGAATAAGCATGTCCGAAGGAGAGCGCTGATCTCTAACCACTCCCTCACATTGTCGCGTACATACCCCACCACACTAAATACTTTGTGTGTATGATGGATATTTTGCTTACTGCATGCATGCCAGGAGAAGGTCAGGAGAGGGTGTCACATCCATTGGGACTGGACTTCACACTATGTAAGTGTTGGGAACCAAACCCAGATCTTCCTCAAGAGAAGCCGGTGCTCAGCCATTTCTCCAGCCCCCCAAATATTTTTTTTTTTAGTGGAGGAAAGTTTCTCCGCCATGAAATGAAATACTCCCCTTCCGGAGCACTATTTTAAAGGAAGTCACAGTATGCAGCACACACCTAAGAATTAGAGAGTAATGCCCACCTCCTTGTCTCCACAGGTACTTGGAATACCTCTGATTTGAAGATTGTGTCTTCTCTCTACTCTCTCTCTCTCTCTCTCTCTCTCTCTCTCTCTCTCTCTCTCTCTCTCTCTGTGTGTGTGTGTGTGTGTATGTGTGGGGTGTGTGTGTGTGTGTGTGTGTGTGTGTGTGTGTTTGTGTGTGTGTGTATACATTTGTATTAGTTTGGACTCAGGTATATACTTTTTAGCCGTTGTTTATTCTCAACAACCAATCAGCCATAGAGCCTGTGATATTGCTGGTACATTGTTCTGGACACTAGAAAACCCTTCCTGGGACCTCCACAAAGTTTTCCTTCTTGTTAGAGTGTTACAGGCAATGACACTCCCAGTGTTCCTAAGTACCCACTAAAACCACTCAGAAAAAATGGAGCGGATGACATGTGTGAAGACTGCCACCGCACGCGTGTCAGGAAATGAGCTCTGGGTTCGATGTTTGAAAGATGTGTTGGGGTCTCTCAGAGAAATGGAACTAGCAGAAGACACACATGCTCTCTCTCTCTCTCTCTCTCTCTCTCTCTCTCTCTCTCTCTGTGTGTGTGTGTGTGTGTGTGTGTGTGTGTGTAGGGGCTAGTAGAACAATTTCCAAGTGCACGGGGCAGGGTGTGAAAAGGGCAGTCTGGAATTCTGGAATTCACAGGCACAGCCTAATGAGGCCATTTACAAGAATATCTCTTATAAGGAAACCTCAGTTGTGCGTACTAGCTCAAATTTGTAATCCCAGTACTTGGAGGCTAAGGCAGGAGGATTGTCATAGTTTGAGGCCAGCCTGAGCTACAGTGTTGCTACCCTTGTCTCAAAACAGAGGAGAGAAACCTTCAAAAGGGAAGATTTGTTCTATTCTCCAAGTCTTTCTACAGACTGAATCAGACACACACCCATATTCCCAGATAATTTTCTCTACTTAAAATGAACTACTTAGGAACTTCAATAACACCTGAAAACTACTCAGGTTTGTTAGGTGTAGCTCAGAGATAGAGGAGAGGACTGAAGCAACAACTAACAATGTCACAGCGAGACCTTGCATCAAATCTTAAAACAAGCAACCACAGAGCAATACCTAGATTCACTTGTTTGAATAGCTTCAAGCTTCATCAAGCTAAAACCAAAAGGTATCGGAAAAGGAGAAGGCAGGCGATGGGAGGAAAGCAAAGAGCGTGTATGAAAAAGAAAGAAAGGCGTGTATGAGGAAGAGAAGAAAGAAAAAAGAAGAAAGGCAGGAGGAAGGCATCCTACAGAAGGTTGGGCGAGAATCAGGGTGAGGACTAGTATAAAAACCAACTGAATTTGAACATTGTGCGACACATACAAAGCATTCTCTGTAAAAGATTTGTACAGCCCCACTAGACAAGGTGCTGACACACTCCAGAGAAAGGGCACGTTCTGCAGTGGAAAGATTCACTTTGTGCTGCTGCGGGAAGCGACAGTTTCAAGTGTATGTCGACAATGTCTAAGAGATTACTGGAGGGCTGACGAGATGCCTCAAGCAGCAAGAGCACTCCTCTCCAGAGGAGGTGGGCTGGGTTTCTAGCACCTACATCTTGGCTCACCCGTATTCATAACTCCAGTTCCAGAAGATCCGATGCCTTGTTTTGACCTCTGCCAGCACTCGTCACAGACTGCATAGAGATAGATACACGCAGGCAAAACTACTCATTCACACAAAATCAAATTTTTAAAAATTGAAAGTCACCACATGACCAATCATAAGTGAATAGTGTTGGTACTGGAGAAATGGCTCAGCAGTTGTGAGCTTTTTTTCCTCTTTCTTGCAGACCACAGCACCCATATTAGGTAATTTTCAACTAGCTTTAACTCCAGCTCCAGAGAATCCAACAGCCTCTTCTCAATTCCATGAGCACCTGCACTCACATGTCCACATACCACACCCCCAAACAGACATAGTTAATAAGAAAAAGAAAGTAATGCTGTTATTCTTTTTTTGTTGTTTTTGTTTTTTGTGGGTTTTTTTTTTTCAAGACAGGGTTTCTCTGTGTAGCCTTGGCTGTCCTGAACTCACTTTGTAGACGAGGCTGGCCTCGAACTCAGAAATCCGCCTGCCTCTGCCTCCCAAGTGCTGGGATTAAAGGTGTGCGCCACCACGCCCGGCGGTGTTGTATTCCTGAATCTAGAAATTCCATCTTCACAAATGGATTTTATGGGGCTTGAGAGATGGTTCAGAGGTTAAGAGCACTGACTGTTCTTCCAGAGGACCTGAGTTCAATTCCCAGCAACCACATGGTGGCTCACAATTGCCTGTAACTACATTTCCAGCCGGTCTAATGCCCTCTCCTGGCTTGTGAAGGCACTTTTTGAACATAATGTATATGTAGACAAAATACCCATCCATACAAAATAAAAGGAAACAGTAAAAAATCATTAGTAATAAACAAAACGCATCACCACAGGGAGGATTTTGTTTTGTTTTGTTTTTTTCAAGACAGGGTTTCTCTGTGTAGCCCTGGCCTAGAAATCACTCTGTAGACGAGGCTGGCCTCAAACTCAGAAATCTGCCTGCCTCCGCCTCCCAAGTGCTGGAATCAAAGGCGTGCGCCACTACTGCCAGGCTAGGGAGAATTTTTTTCTTTTTCTTTTTCTTTTTCTTTTTCTTTTTCTTTTTCTTTTTCTTTTTCTTTTTCTTTTTCTTTTTCTTTTTCTTTTTCTTTTTCTTTTTTCTTATTACTTTTGGTCACACATCTGCCTTTATTGTAAACAGCAGGAGGGACACGTAGCAATGGTAAAATAAAATGAATTTATAAAAGCAGAGACTTGGTGAGCTGCCTGGTGGGTACCCTTGGAGACTCATACGTAGAAGCCAACCCAGAGCAGGAGGAAGAGGACTCCAAAGCCCATGAAGAGTGAGGCCACCAAGGAGATGAGGAGCTCTTTGTAAATATCACGTGTGTACTTGGTAGAGGTGACCTCATAAACAAAGAAACAGGCAGTGAAGAACATGCCGATGGCCAGAAGGACCACAGTCAGGTGAGGGAAGACAGTGGGTTCACTGGGCTGGTATACTTACTCATGGCCTCGAGCTCCATTTTGCCCCACACAGGATAAACCACTGATCAGCCACCAGAAGACCTCCTCCTCCTCCTCCTCCTCCTCCTCCTCCCCCTCCCCTCCCCCTCCCCCTCCCCCTCCCCCCCTCCTCCTCCTCCTCCTCCTCCTCCTCCTCCTTCTCCTTCTTTTTGTTTTGTTTTTTTCGAGACAGGGATTCTCTGTGTGGCCCTGGCTGTCCTGGAACTCGCTCTGTAGACCAGGCTGGCCTCGAACTCAGAAATCTGCCTGCCTCTGCCTCCCAAGTGCTGGGATTAAAGGTGTGTGCCACCACCACCCAGGTAGGGAGAATTTTTTTTTAAGAGAGCACTTATCTATGCTATATTTGAAAACAAAACTCCACCATGCTGGCATGGTGGCATACCTGTGATCTTAACACAAGAGACACAGAGGCAGGAACATCCTCTGCAAGTTAAGAGACTAGCCCTGGTCCCCATTCTGAATTCCAGGTCAGTCAGAGCCACAAAGTGAGACTTTATCTCAAAAAGCACCCTCCCAAACCAAGTGTTTAAATGTACTCTCTATACATCTATTCTCCATTTTGAATATCCTTTTACATCTATTATATATACTGTCTATGCTATTCTCTATATAGTTTGTAAATAAGTGCTTGAAGTGGCACACATACAAAAGTATCCAGTGAACCATTGTTTTTGACAGCAAAACACGAAGTAACCTTAAAGTCCAGAGATAAGAATTTGGGTAAATATAAGCAGTTCAGCTAGCAGGGCAATACTATGCAGTCACAATGAGTCAGTGTCACTAGAGCCTGATCCCCTAATGCGAATGTTTGTTTTACTATTGGCCTGACAACTGAGCAGGGAGCCCCACCACCTGATGGTGTCCTTGATTGTCTAATGGAGGAAGGCTCCCTTTGACTGTGGGCAGCACCTTCTGCTAATAGCCGAGACTTTTCAAAAGGGGCTTAAAAGGAGGCCGCTCATTCTCCCTCAGCTCTCTTGTCTTTCCCTCTCACATTCAAGTTGCTGCTGCTGCTGCGGCTCTTGTCACTTAAGCCACTAAGGACCAGTGGCTATGCAGGAACCTTCCAGGTTTTGGATCCAGATTGGAACTGCTAAGGCACCCAGCCTTGTGGACTGAGAAACTGTCGAGTGTTTGCCTCTAGAGCAGTGGCTCTCAACCTTCCTAGTGCTGAGACCCTTTAATACAGTTCTTCATGATGTGGTGACCCCCAACCATAACATTATTTTTGTTGCTACTTCATTACTGTACATTTGCTGCTGTTAGGAATCATAATGTAATATGTGTATTTCCTGATGATCTGAGGTGACCCCTGTGAAAGGGTTATTCGACTCTTAACTCCTGAGCCAGGAGGACTACTTTGAACCAGCCTGAACTACATGAAACTCTCTATCAAATGACGAAGAAAATAAAAACTTCCCCGTTGACCCGAAGTTCTGTAAAACTCCCCTTTTTTGTTCTTTGATTTATTTATTTAATTTTTTTCTGTGGATTGTTGTTATATCTGTGTAAGGGTGTTGGGTCTCCTGGAACTGTAGTTATAGACAGTTGTGATTGTCATATAGGTACTGGGAATTGAACGTGGGTCCTCTGGTAGAGCAGCCAGTGCTTTTAGCTGCTTGGCCATCTTTCTAGCCTGGTGATTTTTTTTATTTGAAAATATATTTGTGTTTATTCTTTGAGAATTTCACATAGTGTATTTTGATCAAAATAAACATTTTTAGATAAACAAAAACTAAGACAATATATTGTCAGAAAAAAAAATCACAGAAGAAATTGTTATGGTGTCCTTCAAGTCCAGAAGAAGGAGATCAGAAACCTTGGATCTTTAGTTAATTAAGAACACCATCCAATACAGTGATAGAAATAATGACACTTCTTTTTTACTTCTTCCAAATACACATAATTATGTAAAGCAAAAATTAAGTGTACATAGTATGAAGAATTGCAAGAGTACATTTACCTGTACAATTGCAAGCTTATTTTCATGAAATAAATAGTAATTTTAGCAATTTATGAAATTTGAAAAGGTGTGTTGCAATTCATGGAACAATATTTCTCAACCTCACCACTATTGATCTTTAGATAGTAGGAAGACATTGTGCAGTGTCTCTGGCCTCTTCCCACTAGATGTAGCCTGGTGATTTTTAAGAGGGGATTTCTCTAACAGCTGTGGAACTTGCGTTGTAAACCAAGCTGGCCTCGAACTCAAAGAGATCCACCTGCCTTTGCCTCTGCCTCCCAATCACTGGGTTTAAAGGTGTGTAAACCCATACCCAGATTAAAATTACTTTTTTCTTTGGTAAAAGTATCCATTCGTTTGTTTGTTTGTTTGTTTGTTTATTATATGTAAGCACACTGTAGCTGTCTTCAGACACTCCAGAAGAGGGAGTCAGATTTTTGTTACGGATGTTTGTGAGCCACTATGTGGTTGCTGGGATTTGAACTCAGGACCTTTGGAGGAGCAGTTAGTGCTCTTAACCGCTGAGCCACCTCTGTAGCCCTACTTTTCTTTCAATAAAACTGTTGAAGAAAAAATATTTTCTCAAAGCTAGATACACAACCAGTTTATGACATTCTGTTCTAGGCCTGGGGTTCATTGGTAAAGTAGATGTTGAACAAAGGCCAAAACCACATTACAGAGACCACACAGTAGAAGGAAGAGGTGCCAGTTTATACTCCCACCAGGACTATGTAAGAGTACATCATGGGAATAGCTTGGAGGTAGAACACATACTTAGTGCAAGGAAGTCCTGGGCCCTGTCGGCGTGTGCACACAGAACAACAGGCATGCACACACAGACACACAAAGATACACACTGCACATGTATTCTTTCCCTTTCCTTTTTCCTTTTTGCTTTGAGACATCATCGGTCATGCTGCCTAGGCTGGCAACTCCTGTCCTCACTCATTCTTGACTCAGCCTTCCAAGCAGCTGGGACTATAGACACTCACCATAGTGCCTTGGATATTCTTGTTTACAGTAATAGTATAGGCTTCTGTCTACAGATGATAAACTAAAGCCCAAGAGACTTGTGAGGTCAGAGTGTGAGCTGAAGAGCTTCCCTCCAGGGACTTCCCTCCCTCAGGCACAGCAAGTCTAGGGCTTTTATAAAAAAGATTTTTTTTTTTGAGACAGGCTCTCTCCTGGCTATCCTGGAGCTCAATTTGTAGACCAAGCTGTCCTGGAACTCACGGAGTTGCCAGCCTCTACCTCTCCAAAACTCCCAGTAAAGTAAGGAATGTGGGGGAGTGCCAGTATTTTATATGTTTAAGTGTTTTGCTTGCATGTATGTATATGAACTGCATTCATGCCTGGTGCCTGTGGAGGCCAGAGGGCATCAGTTCTCCTGGAACTAGAATTAGAGACAGCTCTGAACTGTCGTGTGGATGCTGGGAAACAAACCTAAGTCCTCCTCAAGAGCAGCAAGTGTTGTTAGCTGCCCTTCCTCTCCTTTTCTTTTTTCTTTTCTTTTCTTTTCTTTTCTTTTCTTTTCTTTTCTTTTCTTTTCTTTTCTTTTCTTTTTTCTTTTCTTTTCTTTTCTTTTCTTTTTCTTTTCTTTTCTTTTCTTTTCTTTTCTTCTTCCCTTCCCTTCCCTTCCCTTCCCTTCCCTTCCCTTCCCTTCCCTTCCCTTCCCTTCCCTTCCCTTCCCTTCCCTTCCCTTCCCTTCCCTTCCCTTCCCTTCCCTTCTCCTTCCTCTTTTGTATTTTGCTTTTGTGAGACAAGGTCTTTGTGTAGCCCTGACTAACCTGAAAGTTGCTCTGTAGGCCAGGCTATCGTCAAATTCAGAGTCCACCTGCCTCTGCCTCCAGGTAGCTGGGCAGGCCACAACATCTGACTAAAAATAAATCTTTAAAAAAAGATTTCAGTTGATAATAGAATAGCTCCAATCCAGGCATTATGGTATGTAACCATCAGCACAGCACTTGGAAGATGAAAGAAGGAAGATCAGGAGTTCCAGGGCAGCCTCAGCTACATGACTCATGTCTCAAACAAAACAACACATGGAAAAGCAAGAACAGATTAACTCCAACTATTCTAAGTCTATGAACTTCTGCTTATTCTGAAGAGATAAAAGTTGACAATTACTACATGCTTACTCTATGCCAGTATACTAATCAATCTGCCATCGCTCTAACAAAATGCACAAAGCTACCTAGCTTTCTGAGAAAAAAAAGTGTCGTAGTTAGGGTTTTACTGCTATGAACAGACACCATGACCATGGCAACTCTTATAAGGACAACATTTAATTGGGGCTGGCTTACAGGTTCAGAGGTTTAGTCTATTATCATCAAGGTGGGAGCATGGCAGCATCCAGGCAGGCATGGTGCAGGAGGAGCTGAGAGTTCTACACCTTCATCTGAAGGCTGCTAGCAGAAGACTCACTTCTAGGCAGCTAGGATGAGGGTCTTAAAGCCCACACCCACAGTGACACACCTACTCCAACAGAGCCATAACTCCTAATAGTGCCACACCCTGGGCAGAGTATATACAAACCACCACAAGTTTACTTAGTTCTTAAATTTGGAAGAAAGCTCAGCTTGGGTAACCACATCAATTCCTTGGTTATAAAGGACAGCATGGTGATGACCGCTCATGTGAGAGATAGAGATTATACGGTGAGACAGAGGATGGGGAGAAAGTTAGTGTTATTCTTTTCTAAGAATTCACCATCTCAGGTTCTGCCTGGTACTCCAGATAATATTTGAATCTCTTTTCGGGGCAGCACTCCTAATGAACTAGTAGGCCTCAGTCAAGATCCCACCATCTCCCAACCATGCTACACTTTGAACTAAGAGAGCACGTGGGCACTTTGGAGGCACATTCAAGCCACATCTAAATCACAGCAGCTTCAGTCACAGTCAGCTTTACTGACAAAGTCACCTCTGAAACTCTCTCACCTTGACAGCTGAGGAAATGGAACCCGAGTAAGCTGCTCAAGGTCACCTATAGCGGAAAGCCACTCAGCAGGATAAAGACTGCGACAGGCCACAAACCTCACATTGCATTGCTTTTCTTTCTTTCTTTCTTTCTTTCTTTCTTTCTTTCTTTCTTTCTTTCTTTCTTTCTTTTTGGTTTTTTGAGACAGGGTTTCTCTGTGTAGTCCTGGCTGTCCTGGAACTCACTCTGTAGACCAGGCTGGCCTCAAACTCAGAAATCCACCTGCTTCTGCCTCCCAAGTGCTGGGATTACAGGCGTGTGCCACCATGCCCGGCTCTTTCTTTCTTTCTTTCTTTCTTTCTTTCTTTCTTTCTTTCTTTCTTTCCTTCCTTCCTTCCTTCCTTCCTTCCTTCCTTCCTTCCTTCCTTTCTTTCTTCCTTTCTTTTCGATTTTTCCAGACAGATTTTCTCTGTATAGCCCTGGCTGTCCTGGAACTCACTCTGTAGTCCAGGCTGGCCTCAAACTCAGAAATCCACCTGCCTCTGCCTCCCACACACTGGGATTACAGGCGTGTGCCACCACGCCCGGCTCACATTGCATTTCTAAGGCTCTTGGATCTCAAATGTGGATTCTTGCTAAAATGTTTTCTTCCTTCTGGTCCAGAAAGCACTTCCGCTGGAATCTGCAGTCCCAGCTGGAATTTCATTTAGAAGGCTGGAGGAGGTAGAAAGAATGGAAAGGGTACTTCAAGCAAGGAAAATGTAGTGGCCTAAATTGTCTATTTTAAATTGGCAAGCCCAGACTGCAAATTGCTTATGATTCTTAATCTAGAATACAGGACTATTTAACTACAGATGTATATTTCTGTTTTTATGGTCATCTAGAACATTAATTCTTGTTTGTCTTTGAGACAAGGTTATTTGGTATGACCTTGGCTGTTATGGAACTTGCTCTGTAGACCAGGCTAGCCTTGAACTCAGAGATCCGCCTGCCTCTGTCTCCTGCAAACAGGGATTGAAAGCATGTGCCACCACTGCCTGGCAGAACATTTGTTCTTTAAACTTGAACAATATTAAGGCTTCTTTGTAAAAATATTTTCTAACTGCATTGGAGAGATGGCTCAGTGGTTAAGAGCACCGACTGCTCTTCCAGAGGTACTGAGTTTAGTTCCTGGCAACCACATGGTGGCTCACAGCCATCTGTAATGGGATCTGATGCCCTTTCTGGGGTATAGGCACACATGCAAGCAGACCGGTATATACATAATAAATACATCTTTAAAAAAGAGGATGCTCTTAGTCCTGCTGCAACTTCATGTACCAAGGTGGGTTGATACAGGGAAGGGGGAATCCCCTTCTCTGAGAAAAAGGGGATGGGGTTGGAAGAAGGGATGTGAGAGTGGGATTGGGAGGGGAAGAAGGCAGGGGCTGCAATCAGGCTGGAAAGTGAAGAAATTAATTAATGAGAAAAATATATTTAAAGATGTATTTGTTTATTATATGTGAGTACACTGTAGCTGTGTTCAGATACCCCAGAAGAGGACATCAGATCTCATTACAGATAGTTGTGAGCCACCATGTGGTTGCTGGGAATTGAACTCAGGACCTCTGGAAGAGCAGTCAGTGCTCTTAACAGCTGAGCCATTTCTTCAGTCCCCAAGAAAAAATAATTTAAAAAAATATTTATTTATTTTTTTATGTATTTATGAGTACACTGTAGCTGTCTTCAGACACCCCAGAAGAGGACATCAGATCTCATTACAGATGGTCGTGAGCCACCATGTGGTTGCTGGGATTTGAACTCAGGACCTCTGGAAAAGCAGTTAGGGCTCTCAACCACTGAGCCATCTCTCCAGCCCCAATTTTTCTACTTTTGACCATGTATTTACTTTTACTTTTCCAACATAGCTATTTCCTTCTCTTAGGTAATCCTAATTTCATAAGAAGATAATACAAGAGCAGGCAATTTTGTCATCATCTATGTGACATCACTCTATTTACTAAAATGTAAATTAATTCCACTTATTTTGCTATTTTACCACTTCTGACACATGTTGCAGGATTACTGTAAGTAGTTACATGTCAAGTTGGACTATGTGCTTCTTTTTCTTTTAGACAAAATCTCACTGTAACCTTGGCGAGTCACACACACAGCATCCATCCATCCAGACACATGAATAAAAATAATAAATCTATTAAAATCTTTACTATTAGGAACGAAGACACAAAGGCTTAATCTTCATACATCTTACAATTTAAAAGTTATGATTCTACGGTGCTAGAGACCTGGCTCAGTGGTTCAGTGCACATGTCGCTCTTCTGATGATCTCGGTTCAATCTTTTACACCTATATCAGGCAGCTTACAACCACCTGTAATTCCAGTTCCAGGGACATCTAACACCCCACGTGTCCACACAGACACATACATATAATTAAAAATGAACTAAAAATTACACAACTTACATTTTGTCTACTTACCAAAGGAACATTTTTCAAAATGTTACCACCATGCTTTAGGGATTATCAGCCTCAGAGTAACAGCTGTGCCTATTACCAAGCACACTCCAAGCCCCAGAACTGAAATTTACAAAGATCAGTGTATGCTCAATGTGATGCCTACTAGTGCAAGTGCCTCTCTGCAAGACAGTGCTCCCTGGGCAGGCTGCTAAATCAATTCCCCAAAGTTCTCGAATCACAATCACCCAGAAGCAAAACATATACAGCCACAGCAAAACATTTTCTGACCATCAACCTAGCACCTTCATCCCACTCACTTTCATAACACTTTAAAAAATATGTCTTGGGGAGTGAAGCCAGCAAGATGGTCCATCAGATAAAGGTGTTCACAGCCAAGTCTGACAACTTGAGTTGGATTCTCAGGACCCAGCTGGGCAGTGGTGGCGCATGCCTGTAATCCCAGCACTTGGGAGGCAGAGGCAGGTGGATTTCTGAGTTCGAGGACAGCCTGGTCTACTACGAGTGAGTTCCAGGACAGCCAGAGCTACATAGAGAAGCCCTGTCTCAAAAAACCAAAAAAAAAAAAAAAAAAAAAAAAAAAAAAGGATTCTCAGGACCCATGTGATAGAAGAGACTCCTGAAAGTTGTCCTCTCATACATACACACGTGTACACACCACAGCACATATACACACATACATAAGAACATACAAAATTATATTTTAAAAAACGTTTGAGACAAGGTATTGCTAATATAACCTAGGATAGCCTCCAAACTGCCACCACAGGCCCAGAGATGGCTCAGGGGTTAAGATAATTTATTGTTCTTGCAGAGGAACTTGATTTGACTCTAACCATCCAGAACTCCGGTTACAGGGGATCTTACGCCTTCTTCTGCCCTCTGCAGGTACACTCAAATACACAGAGACAGAATACTCACATATAAATAAAAAATCAAATCAAATCAAATCAAATCAAATCAGTGGACTCCTTTAGTTCCAGCACTTGGGAAGCAGAGGCAGGAGATCTCTGTGAGTTTGAAGCCAGTCTGGTCTACATAGTGAGCTCCGGGAGGATAGCCAGAGTTATATAGTGAGACCTCATCTCAAAAAAAAAAAAAAAAAAAGAGGCAAAAGCAAAGATGAAAATAATCCTTGCTGCAGATAGCCTTCCAAGTGGCGGTTCTTCACCTTCACCAACCCATCTCTTACAGCCAGGTCCTTACACTATTTGACAGAATCTCACTATGTAGCCTCTGTTTCCTGGGCACTGGGATCAATGATGTGTACCACCTAGCTTGGCACACAATGTATTTTCTATTTCTATTCCTTTGACAACTGTGTTGCTAAGAACCTCTGGAGAAAAACAAAGCACAAATAAGTTGATATCATTTGAAATGAACACTGAACTGATCCTGGTAGCAAACACCTGTAATCTTAGCACTTGGAAAACTGGGGCAGGAGGGTAATTGAGTTTGAGGCTAGCCTTGGCTACTTAGTTTGCTCCAGGATAGCCAAGGACTATAAACAAAGTTCCTATCTTTCCCCAAGCCCAAAGATACCAAAAGAAAAGGACATAGTACTTCCTCATGTATATCAAATGCACAGCAACGTTGTGATGGAGCTCTAGGCAGCTCTAGCTCCTCTTATTCTCAGAGATCATTTAAAAATATCACAAAAACCAGTAAGATGCCTTAGTGGCGAAAACACTTAAGGAGCAAGCTGGGTAACCTGACTTTGTTCTCTAGACCCCACACCAAGGTGGAAGGAGAGAAACAACCCCTTCCATAAAGTTGTTCTCTGACCGTCACACAAGTGTGGTATGTGTTCACATGTACAAATATCCCCCACACACACACCACACAGACACAGACACATACACACAGACACCCTGCAGACACACACACACACACACACACACAGCACACACACCACACAGAAACACACCACACACACAGACACACACACTCACACTGTTGCTGGGTATGGTGGCACATTCCTTTAATCCCAGCACTCTAGAGGCAGAGGCAGGTAGATTAGAGTTCAAGGGTAGGCCTGGCTTAAAAAAAGGGAGGGGGGACTGGAGAGATGGCTCAGTGGTTAAAAGCACTGACTGCTCTTCCAGAGGTCCTGAGTTCAAATCCCAGCAACTACAAGGTGGCTCACAAACATCTGTAATGGAATTCGATGCCCTCTTCTGGAGTGTCTGAAGACAGGTACAGTGTACTTACAAATAATAAATAAATAAATCTTTAAAAAAAAAAGGGTAGTCTGGTCTACAGAGCAAGTTCCAGGACAGCCAGGGCTACATAGAGAAACCCTGTCTCGAAAAACCAAACAAACACAAAACCAAACAAACAAAAAACCAAAACCAAAACTAAACCAACTAACCAAACAACTACGAAACAAAAACAAAGCAGACTAGGCTAGAATACAAAGCAAGCTTGAAGCCAGCCTGGATTACCCAGTAAAAATTTGTCTTAACAAACAAAAAAAGGACTGAGCAGACAGGGCAGTACCTACCTGCATCATGAGGGCCTGAGTTTGGATGCCCAGAACCCATGTTTATCTCACTGGTGTTCTCTTTCTCTTTAAATTGGTTATTTTATTTATTTACATTTCAAATGTTAGCTCCCTTCCTAGTTTCCCCTCCAGAACCCCCATCCCATCCCACCCCCATCTCCCTGACTCTATGAGGGAGGTTACCCACCCACCTACCCATTCCCACTGCACTGCTCCAGCATTCCCCTATGGTGGGATATAGAGCCTCCACAGGACCAAGGGCTTCTCCTCCCAGTGATGTCAGATAAGGCCATGCTCTGCTGCATATGCAGCTGGAGCCATGGGTCCCTCCATGTGTACTCTTTGGTTGGTGGTTTAGCTCTGGGGGTTCTGGTTGGTTGATAGTGTTGTTCTTCCTATGGGCTGCAAACCCCAGCAGCTCCTTCAGTCCTTCCTCAAATGTGCATGCATGCTACATCACATATATGGAGGTCAAAGGACAACTTTGGGGAGTACTTTTCTCCTATCTTTTAGGTATCAGAGATTGCGTTTAGGTCTTCAGGCTTGGCAGGCCCCAGAACCCATGTTAAAAGCCAGGCACAGATGCATGCCTTTAATTGGTGATGCTGGAGAATAGGGTAGAGACAGAAGCTTTTTGAAGTTTTCTGGCCAGCTGCTAGTCTAGCCAAATTGGTGAGTCTTCATTTCACCGAGGCACCTTGTCTCAAAAAACAATGTTGGAGCATGATTAGGTAAAGATCTCTGACATCAACCTCTGGCCTCTGCACAAATTTATACTTACCAAGGACATATAACACACACATACCAAATTAAAACTTAAACTGAAAGGTTTAGAATCAAGAGTGAACCCTGCCCATTCCATCTCAATCTGAGGTGCCAGCAGGCCAAACGGCATATTGCTCAATAATCTTTTTGTTTTGTTTTGAGACAGGGTTTCTCTGTGTAGCCCTGGCTGTCCTGGAACCCACTCTGTAGACCAGGCTGGCCTCGAACTCAGAAATCCGCCTGCCTCTGCCTCTCAAGTGCTAGGATTAAAGGCTCAGGTATCCCTAAGTAAGAGGAGGGGAAAAAGTGTAAGAGCCAGAGAAAATGGAGGACATCAGGAAAAGAAAGA
Organism: Apodemus agrarius; assembly: GCA_964023405.1. Lineage (NCBI taxonomy): Eukaryota > Metazoa > Chordata > Mammalia > Rodentia > Muridae > Apodemus > Apodemus agrarius. Next base: position 64,209,339 of record OZ030010.1, on the reverse strand, counting down.
CCTCTAAAACAACTGAGCAAAGCTCCTATGAACAGACTGAAGCAGTATGCACAGGGCCTTCCTGCATAGGCCTATAGCAGATCTTTTGTGTATATATTATGGCTTTCAGCTTGTATTTTTATGGGACTTGTGAGTGTGTGAATGAGTGGGTCTCTGATTCTTGTGCCTTCTCTTGGGCACTTTTCCTTCTGTTGGTTTGCCTTGTCCAGCTTTGATGTTTTTTCTTCTTATTACATCTTATTTTGTTTTGTTATCTCTTAGAAGCTTGTTTTTTTTCTAATGAGAGACACAAAGTGGGTGAATTCAGATGGGAGGGGAAGTGGGGAGGAACTGGGAGGAGAAGAAACTGTAATCAGGATATATTGTTTGAGAAAAGAATCTACTTTTAATAAAATATGTTTTTCTAAAAGAAAAAATAAAGAGGCCATTTTTTCTTAAAGTTCTTGTAAGTTTCTGTGTATGGTGTGCACCTAAGTGTAGGTTTTCAAAGTTTCGGATGGGTCTGAGGAATCCAACTCAAGTCCTCTTCAAGAGCAATGCATACTCTTCAGTGCTGAGCCATCTATCCAGTCCCCAAGGACATCCTAGCTTGTTTCTGGTTTCTCGGTGTCTAAGTACTTCCATACTTCTGATTCCCACACTATTTTCACTTTTGTCACAAAGATGATCCTTAACTATTTCAGAGGAATAGACCTCTCTGTACCCCTTTCTATTTACACAAGTCTTTCTAACAAATAATCCTTACTTTCCCTAACTCTTCCTATATTCTTTCCCTCTAGGCCTATGTAAGCATACTTAATTTCCTTCCATCTTGACTTCCTCTCAGAACTTCTGACCCTCCTGCTTTTACCTCCAAGAGCCCAGGATTATGGTCATGTGCCACAGGTTATTTATTTGGTGCTGGAGACTGAACCCAGGGCTTTGACTTTTCCAGGCAATCACTCTATTAAATGAACTCCAATCCTAACTAGTTTGTTTTCTTTTTGAGGCATGTTCTAATTCTAGCTCCAACTGGCCTTAGACTCAAGGTGTGAGTGAGCAAGGCTCCTAAAAGTTCCCCTCTTGGGGCTGGAAAGATGGCTCAGTGGTTAAGAGCACTGACTGCACCGGGCATGGTGGCGCATGCCTGTAATCCCAGCACTTGGGAGGCAGAGGCAGGTGGATTTCTGAGTTTGAGGCCAGCTTGGTCTACAGAGTAAGTTCCAGGACAGCCAGTGCTACACAGAGAAACCCTGTCTCAAAAAACCAAAACCAACCAACCAAACAAACAAAAAAACAACAAAAAAAACAAAAAAACAAAAACAACAACAAAAAAACCCAAAACCAAAACAAACAAACAAACAAACAAACAACCCCCAAAAAACCAAAAAACAAACAAAAGAAAACCCAAGAGCACTGACTGCTCTCCTAGAGGTCCTGAGTTCTATTCTCAGCAACCACATGGTGGCTCACAACCATCCGTAATGAGATCTGATGTCCTCTTCTGGTGTGTCTGAAGAGAGCTACAGTGTACTTACATATAATAAATAAGTAAATTTTTAAAAATTTATTTCTTTTTTTGGTTTTTCGAGACAGGGTTTCTCTGTGTAGCCCTGGCTATCCTGGAACTCATTCTGTAGACCAGGCTGGCCTCGAACTCAGAAATCCTCCTGCCTCAGCCTCCCAAGGGCTGGGATTACAGGCGTGTGCCACCACCGTCTGGCTAAGTAAATCTTTTTAAAAAAATTCCCTTCTTGGTTGAAACATCATGCTTTTCAGGTTTTCTATTTCTGACAGTACCTAAATACTGGTATTCACCAAGAATCTGTCTTCATCTTATTCTATCTATGCTTCCCAGGTGATGTCTACTGTCTACGTTGCATAAATCCTAAGCTTTATACAGGCATATATGTTAAACTCACCTCCTTCTGACTGAAACCGAAGAGCCACTTCTCAGTGACTAGAAACTCTGAAGTCTGAAACACAGCTTCCATTCCCTTTACTTCCCATTATCTAGTCACTAAGACAAAGGTCTTATTTCATGCCTACTACCATTGAGTGAGTCATGGCTTAGGCCTTAATCATCTACCATCTGGCTCCCTTTCTCTCTATCTAAAATCATACAGAATATGCTTGTCCTAAAATAATCATTTGAAGACAGGGTTTCTCTTTGTAGGCCTGGCTATCCTGGAACTCACTCTGTAGACCAGGCTGGCCTTGAACTCAGAAATCCGCCTGCCTCTGCCTACCAAGTGCTGGGATTAAAGGCGTGCGCCACCACCACCCGGCTAAGTTAGAAATCTTATAACTGGAACTATAGTTTGAATCTTTTGTTTCATGTCCCCAAACATTCTCTCTGCCTAGAGTGTTTTCTCACTTATGGCTCCTATGGCTAACTGCTAAACCCCTGCCTACTCATCAACTATTGTTTTTAGGGTATTGTAGCCCAGGCTGACCTCAACTCAAAGGCATCCTTTGTCTCAGCCTCCGAAGCACTGGGATTAGAGCTGTAACCACCATGCCTGGCTTTATATCTAGCTTTGGAGTCTTCTCTGTGGAGCATTCCTGTACTTACTTGGCAAGCAGAGTCCACAGTCTTCTCGTAAATGTTTTCCCCCCAAAGACCACCTTTTAATACACTGATATTTGCAAGTCTCTCATTCAGATCTTAAGATCCTTGTAATCAGAAACTACATGTTCTCTATTAGTTTTTAACTTATTTGTTTTGTTTTTTTTCAGGTCTGGGTTTCTCTGTCCTGGAACTTGCTCTGTGAACCAGGCTAGCCTTGAACTCAGAGATCTGCCTTGGATCAAAGGCACTGTTATCACACTCAGCTATGTCTTACACCGCTTTATAGAAGTAATTGCTATAATCAAAAGAGGCCCTGAATTTGAAAGAAGGGGGGATTGGGAAGGGTTGGTGGGAAGATATGGAGAAATGATGTAATTATATTTTAATTAAAAATAAATATAAATTAAATATGGATAATATAAAAATGAATATCATGTGCCAATTCAATCTCCCAATTCAAAATTCTAGAAGCCTATTCTAGTTTTCCTTTTGAGTCTCAAGTGCCAACTGGTTATGAAGTCCTGTTGTTCACACCCCTTTCTGCAAGTACATCAATGCTACTCCTCTTTCCCCCATTCCAATGGCACCATCGAACTTTAGGTTCCACCCCCTTAGCTTAAACTACTCAAAAATCACTCTCCATTCTATTGCTGTTAAATTAACATTTTATTACAAAAAAAATACACATTATAAAAATGAGATACAGAAATAAAAGCATAACACATACCTACTGTACATAAACCAAATAAACCACCTCATCTCCATTCCCGTCCCTCAGGGTTATCACTGCTAACACTTTCATGTATGTTCTTTCATATCTTTTCCTTTGCACATACAAGTATATATAAGCATATCATATATACCCAATTTTTGACTCTTACACAAATTGAGTCATACATGTCTATTATTTGACTCAGTTTCTATCCTCATTCAACATTCTGAAAATTTGTTTTGTTTTGTTTTGTTTTTGTTTGGTTTGGTTTGGCTTTTTGAGACAGGGTGTCTCTGTATAGCCCTGGCTGTCCTGGAACTCACTCTGTAGACCAGGCTGGGCTGGAACTCAGAAATCCACCTGCCTCTGCTTCCCAAGTACTGGGATTAAAGGCATGCACCATCACTGCCGGCCTGAAAATTTCTTAAAGAAATCTAATACACTCCTCAACTTTATTTTCTTAAATATAACATTTACTCACTGGTATCAAATGCAAATCTCTTTTCCTCTCGCTCTCTCTTTTGGTTTTCTGAGACAGGGTTTCTGTTTTATAGCCCTGGCTATCCTGGAACTCAAAAGATTCACCTGCCTCTGCCTCCTGAATGCTGGGATTAAAGGAATGTGCCGCCACATCTAGCTTAAATGCAAAGCTCTTAAAGATAAGCTTCCTGTGTGTCTTTCAGTATCATGTCTCCATCATCCTTTCTGAAACAGGGTAGGCACAAGGAAAACATCCTGTCCTATCTAGACTGTGAACATTTCCTTCATGTTAACCCTTTGCCTGAAGTTTTTGAGACAGTACTCTATAACTTCTCAACAATCAGCTTTCAGGTAGCTACTAGAAGATTTCTCTGCTTTTCCACACATGACCTCTTGTAATTTTTTCATTGTAGTTTATAGCTACTTCTCAATTGTACTTAAGAGTGCTACGATTTATTAACATTGTTTGAATTCCAGTCTTACTACCCCAACTTGATAGCAAGACCTTTGCACTCCCAAGATCTGATAGAGTGCTTTACATGAATCAGATATACAGTAACATATCTATTGGGATTTTGTGATTTTAAGAACATCTACTGAGTAGCTACTTTGCAGAAAACCATATCCTAAGCATAGAAAGAAACAAAAGACAGTCTTTGCCCTAAGGAACTAACCATTTTCCTATAATTTCTTCTGGGTGGGAGAGAGTACTTTTACATGGCCACCCGTCCTTTTAATACATAGGCTGCTTTAGAGATTTATAGCTACATCCCTGTTGTATTTAGCAACAAGGCATTGTCTATCCACATAGTAATATATGAACAACCAGTTTGTCTAACAGGATTGTATTTTAAGTGTGGCACAGAGCCAGCCCATCAGGACCTAATTCTCTAATCCAGCAGAGGGGTTTTCATCTCTTCCAGTCTGCCAATTAGAAAGTAAAATGGTGGCATGTTTATACAAGAACAATAAATGCCATTAAAGGAGTGTAATGAGGAAGAATGAGTCTGCTCTTTCTTCTTGGTAGTGGTTAGGGAAAAGAACTTGCTACTCTACGATCTAGAGAAATAATTACTATTTTTACTTACTACTAAAACTAAAGTATTAATCTAGTGATATCAATAGTATCTACTATATACATATCAACAAGCTGAGGGAAAGGTAATAGACCTAGGCTGGCTGAAGAGGCTTAAAGGAAACCTCATTCATCAGAGTCCAAGTCAGTGTCTCCAGCAATGGAGTGGAAATCTTCACTGTCCTCCTCGTCCTCCGAGAGTTGGACCTGGCTTAGCACGCTGGGCCCAGAGCGCTGCTCTTCCTCATCTTCTTCCTCTTCTGATACCTCATAGCCACCGATGCTGCTGAAGCTTGTATCCTGGGTGTTTGACTTGGGATCAGGCTCTTCATAGCTCCCATAACTGAGAAGAGAAACAACATCTCTCAAGCTTAGGCACCATCCCCTATGATCAGCGATCATTCGCATGCTTTGTACTATCAAAGGATCAGCCCATCTCAGCTCCCCTGGACACTAATGGGCTCTTAAATGTTTCGTATGCCCCTAAGAAAAATGATCCTATTCAAAAACATCAACTTGTCAACTTCATATACATGAGAACCTGAAATTGACCAACATTTACTATCCAAAATCAGTCAGCAGTCCTGAATAATTTCTCTAATATATCGTGTCTCTTGTTACTTCCTTTCTATTCCTGCTCTGTCTGCTGTCACTTAGTCCTGTGTTACTGGGCCTGGTCTGCACTACTGAAATAAGTCTTCAGGGCTCTAGGATTGAGTTCCTTCCATTAATTCACATTTCTGCAAGTGTGTTCTATTCTGTTTATTCTAATTTTATTTCACACAACTGGCCCCGACGAATGTATGATCACTGTTAAAAAATTATAACATATACTAGAAAAAAGGGGGGAGCCGGGCGGTGGTGGTGCACGCCTTTAATCCCAGCACTTGGGAGGCAGAGGCAGGTAGATTTCTGAGTTTGAGGCCAGCCTGGTCTACAGAGTGAGTTCCAGAACAGCCAGGGCTATGCAGAGAAACCCTGTCTCCAAAAACCAAAAAGAAAAAAGGGGGGGGGGTCAGCAGTATCTTTACCATACAGAGATATTCTAATATCTGACTTTTTTCTATGCATTTTAGGTACTTAAATATTTCATATTTAAAAAATAAAATGCTTGCCAGGAGTAGTGGCACATGCCTTTGAGCTCAACCTTTGGGAGGTAGAGGCAGGAGGATCTCATATTTGAGACTAGCCTGGTCTACATAGCAAGTTCCAGGACAGCCAGGAATATACAGAGAAACCTGTCTTAAAAGAAATAAGTTAAATAGCCGGGCGTGGTGGCGCACACCTGTAATCCCAGCACTTGGGAGGCAGAGGCAGGCGGATTTCTGAGTTTGAGGCCAGCCTGGTCTACAGAGTGAGTTCCAGGACAGCCAGGGCTATACAGAGAAACCCTGTCTCCAAAAACCAAAAAGAAAAAAGGAGGGGGGGGGTCAGCAGTATCTTTACCATACAGAGCTATTCTAATATCTGACTTTTTTCTATGCATTTTAGGTACCTAAATATTTTATATTTAAAAAATAAAATGCTTGCCAGGAGTAGTGGCACATGCCTTTGAGCTCAACCTTTGGGAGGTAGAGGCAGGAGGATCTCATATTTGAGACTAGCCTGGTCTACATAGCAAGTTCCAGGACAGCCAGGAATATACAGAAAAACCTGTCTTAAAAGAAATAAGTTAATAGCCGGGCGTGGTGGCACACGCCTGTAATCCCAGGACTTGGGAGGCAGAGGCAGGCGGATTTCTGAGTTCGAGGCCAGCCTGGTCTACAGAGTGAGTTCCAGGACAGCCAGGACTACACAGAGAAACCCTGTCTCGAAAAAAACCAAAAAAAATAAAAAGTATTAAAAAAAGAAATAAGTTAATTAACTTAAAAATTAAAAAAAAAATAAGCCGGGCGTGATGGTGCACGCCTGTAATCCAGCACTCTGGGAGGCAGAGGCAGGCAGATTTCTGAGTTCGAGGCCAGCCTGGTCTACAGAGTGAGTTCCAGGACAGCCAGGGCTATACAGAGAAACCCTGTCTCGAAAAAACCAAATCCAAACAAACAAACAAACAAACAAAGATGTTTATTCCTCAGAAATGTGCTGTTTTCAATAATGACTACAATGAACATCTTTCTGCGTCAATACAGGGCTCCAGCATAATCTCTGGGTAGTGTTTTGAGCCATAGTATCACTATTTAGTTTAGTCCAGCCTCAAATTTGCAATCCTCCTGTCTCATCCTCCTAAGTACAGGGTGTAAAATGTGCCAGACTTAACAGCTGCAGATATTCTGGTATATGGTTATAACATGACTTACTTAATAGTCTCTTACTTGTATATTTAGCTATTTCTGATTTATTTCACCATTAGAAACAATGGGCTATGATGAAAACTTTATAATCTTTTTGTTTGAAACAGGATTTTGCTATGTAGACCAGGCTGCTCCAGGCCTCCTAGAGTACTGGGGCAAACAGTGTGCTGGCTACATGAACAATTTGATAAAAGTCTTCTCACAGGACAATTTCCTAGATGAGAAAGTTTAGAACCAAGGGGGATACAAATTTAATTTTTTTTATTTATAGTGACAAAATTATTATAGTTCTTTCCCACCCACCCTATTTACATTTATTACTAGCCATTTAAGAATATTCTTTTTTTCCTTAAACCCTTTCCCCAAATCATCACAAACCTTATAGGAAAGAAAATATATCACATTGTTTATCATACTTCTAAAATATAGTTATTGGCCATTTGACCTTGTAGATTTCTTAGTTCACATCTTTTATCCTTTGTTCTTTAGGGCATATAACACTCTTTCTAAAACACAAAGCAGGGGCTGGAGAGATGTCTCAGAGGTTAAGAGCACTGACTGCTCTTCCAGAGGTCCCGAGTTCAATTCCCAGCAACCACATGGTGGCTCACAGCCATCTGTAATGGGATCCAATTCCCTCTTCTGGAGCGTCTGAAGACAGCAACGGTGTACTCATATACATAAAACAAATACATTTTTTTTGTTTTTTTTTTTTTGGATTTGTTTTTTTCGAGACAGGGTTTCTCTGTATAGCCCTAGCTGTCCTGGAACTCACTCTGTAGACCAGGCTGGCCTTGAACTCAGAAATCCGCTTGTCTCTGCCTCCCAGAGTGCTGGGATTACAGACAGTGTGCCACCACCGCCCGGCTAGCTTGTTTTTTTTTTTTTTTTTTAAGTTGGACTCCTAATAGCAGTAGCAGAGCCTGTCTCTGACTCTGTTGCCTGCCTTTGGGATTCTTTCCTCCTACTGGGGTGCCTTGTCTCTCAATAGGAGAGGATGTGTCTCATCTTACTGCAGCTTCATAAGCCAGGGCAGGTTGACATCCCTGGGAAGCTTCCTCTTTTTTAAAGGGAAAGGAAGGAGGAGCAGATGCTGGGAAGGGATGTGAGAGAAAAAAGACTGGGAAGAAAGGAGGGAGGGAAAACTGGTCAGGATGGGAAGAAAATAATTTCAAAAATGTGTCTCATGTCTCTGGATCTTTACAATGCTGTTCCAAGTCTCTGGTATGCTTCTTACCCTATAAACTACTAGTCATATTTGATTCAGTTTTCTTTGCTAATCAGCTTCCCTCCTCACCCTTCTCCATGTCCCAGACAAACCCTCTGGCTACCTGTCATGTATTTCATGTTACACTGCCACTGCCTGTTAACATGTTTCATAATTCCTGAGATGCAGAGCTCCTTAAAGGAATCCCATACCTTGTGTTTTCACTTTGGACAAATACTTGTAGGATAAAAAAAATAAATATTTTATCTACTTGCTGGCAAGATGGATGGCGTATGCTTGAAGCCAACATGTTTGAAGTCAAAATCATGTTCCCATCCTGATTTTCTTCTTTCCTCAATAAAATTTTCATTATTTATCCTGGAACTCACTCTGTAGACCAGGCTGGCCTCGAACTCAGAAATCTGCCTGTCTCTGCCCCCCAGAATGCTGGGATTACAGGTGTGCGCCACCAATAATGAAAAAAATTTCATTATTTATCAGATTTCAACTGAATATTGCTGTTATCTGTCCCAAACTGCCTTTAAAAAGTTATCTGCCAGGCGGTGGTGGCGCACGCCTTTAATCCCAGCACTTGGGAGGCAGAGGCAGGCACATTTCTGAGTTCGAGGCCAGCCTGGTCTACAGAGTGAGTTCCAGGACAGCCAGGGCTATAGAGAGAAACCTTGTCTCGAAATAACCAAATCCCCCTCCCCAAAAAAAAGTTATCAACATATAACCTCCACCCTGAAAGTATGCACCACCACACCCCTATCTTTTTTGTTTGCTTTTAGATAGGACCTTAATCCATAGGCCAGATTTGTAGTTTTCTCCCTCTCCTCCACCTCCAGTCCCCAGCCTATCTGGGGTGGGGTAGGGCACAGGGTTTTACTGGCCTGTAGCTTACTATGTAGACCAGGCTGGCCTTGAGTTCAGAGTTTCTTCTGAGGCATGCAGCACCACACCTGGCTAGCCTTAAATTTAGGATACTCCTATCTCATACCTTAAGTACTGAGATTACAGGAGTGTGTCAGCATACTTAACAATTTCCTTTTCCTCAAAAGTATTAACTCCTAATAGAACAAAATCCAAATGCCTTGGCATGTTACTTGTGGTTCTTTACAACGTAATCTGTTCCTATTTCAAAAGTCTTATTCCCCAACCATCTCCCTTTACTTTACTCTTGAACACACTTTGTGATGTATTTCTATGCCTCTGACATTATTTCATCTGCTGCCATTGTATATGCTTATCAGACACCTATCCATCCTTTAAGACACAGTTCAGCTGGGCGGTGGTGGCACACGCCTGTAATCCCAGCACCCTGGGAGGCAGAGACAGGCAGATTTCTGAGTTCGAGGCCAGCCTGGTCTACAGTGAGTTCCAGGATAGCCAGGGCTATACAGAGAAACCCTGTCTCAAAAAAACCAAATCCAAACAAAACAAAACAAAACAAAAGACATAGTTCAAAGGCTGCTATATGAAATTGACCCTGATTACTTAAAAGACAAAGTAAGATGCTCCCTTTGGGGGATACCTCAGCACTTTGTACTCCTTGTGCTTTGGTACTGAGAACATCACATCTACAATGATTTGTGTCAATCTTTCCACTAGAAGAGCTCCTCCAGGGCAGGCTATGTCTTGTTCCTCTATGTATTCCCAGGGTCTAGACAACGCCTGGCCCAAGTAGAGGTACTCAGGAAATGCTTGACAGATAAAAGCTATCTGATGCTAGGCCCCTTGTCACCACAGCTGGAAAATGATACCACCGCCTCAGAGCATATTGCTGCCCATTACCTCATGTTGCTATCCTCCAAACCACGAGAAGCTTCCCCACCATCTCCCTCATAGGACATCATGCTTTCTTCATTTTCCATGCCCATCCTTGTATTCTCTTGAAGCATGCGGGGCTGTTTGGGTCTTATACTGCCAGATTCCACATCGGAGTCACTTCCACTTTCACTTAGCTGAATAGCTGGTAAAAAAAAAACCAGATTGTGGTTCGTTAAGAGATAAGCTTGATGGACTAGGAGTATGGCTCAGAGTTACAAGGTTTACTTAGCATATATGAGATAGTAAATTCAAAATAACAAAACAGAATGAGAGAAAGAAAAAGTAATTTTTGTCATAATTAGCATCTTTGGCCTAGTATTCCAAAACTAGTCTACACAGACTTCATTTGTGCCTATAGTCCTCACCTTGAAGGCATCTATCTCTTTTAATTACCAAAGGTCAACAGTGGAAAGATCTATAGTTTAGAAACTGAGTTTAAGTAACTTATTTCCTTTATCTTAGTCTAATATATCTGTTTTCTATCATCTCTAATACTTTCACCTTACCATTTCTGTTATTTTACTTAATTTCCTTTTCCTGCTCCCAAATACAACCCTTCAAAGTCGGTACTTGGGCACTGCCTTTTCCACTATTACCTTTATGCCTCCTGCATCTGTTTATCCTCACTTCCCCTAAGGCTAATGGACATGATCATCCTCTAAGTGTATGTTTAGCACTCACAGATCTAATAGGACTCTAAGTAGCAAAGGTGCTCCTATTCAATCCTGAGGTACAACAGTGAGCTAGACTCACCAGAGAAAGGGTTGTCTCCTTCTTCATCACTCCCAGCATCTTCCTCATCATCTTCACCTTCAGACATAAGCAAATCCTCATACAAGACACTGGCTTGGGGCTGTTGTACAGTTCCTTCCTCTTCATCTACAAGATCACCATCTCCGTCTCCACCTTCCTAAACAAGTCCAGGTGGCAGTCCATCACTAAGAGACCAGAATACTTTCTTTCCCCCACATCCCATTTGCTACTTCACAAGAAGTTAAATGATAATGGCCGGGCGGTGGTGGCGCACGCCTGTAATCCCAGCACTCTGGGAGGCAGAGGCAGGCGGATTTCTGAGTTCGAGGCCAGCCTAGTTTATAGAGTGAGTTCCAGGATAGCCAGGGCTACACAGAGAAGCCCTGTCTCCAAAAAACCAAATAAATAAATAAAATAAAGTCAGACTGAAGCTCACTAGGAGAAGACTCTATGATATCATCTTGGGATCTGGTCTGCCCTGCACTACTGGGGCTTGTATAATATAAATATGTAATGTAACCATAAGCTTTCTGTAAGCATACTCACTGGGGCTAGAGTCTTAGGTTTCCATTTTAGGTTTCAATATCTACACCAGAGTATTCCTCGCCCAACCTACCTTGGCCCTGGCGAGTCTGAGTAAGGAACACAGATAGCACATCATTGAGGGATGTGCTTGTAGGAGTTAACCAAGGGTTCTTTACCTAGGACAGATGTTCTTCCTTGATATCCCAGCCAATCCCACTGCTAGTGGAGGCTGTTTACATAGCTCAAGGCCTGTGCATTTCCCCCAGTCATTCTTTGGAAATAATAGACAGGGCAAGTAAAAAATAAACAGGGAAGTTTTTGATCCACTCTTAACTGTCATCAGAAGGGAATGTTTCCTTTCTAACCCAAGCTTTTGAGATAGAAAACCCTTCTGGGTTTTATTCTCTATCGTGAAACCTTGAGAATAGGTACAGCATTAGATAAGAATTATGTTTTAATGCCTCTGGCAAAGACCAGTTAAAATTATACATATTGCCAGGTGGTGGTGGCGCACGCCTTTAATCCTAGCACTTGGGAGGCAGAGGCAGGTGGATCTCTGAGTTCGAGGCAAGCTTGGTCTACAGAGTGAGTTCCAGGACAGCCAGGGCTATACAGAGAAACCGTCTCGAAAAAACCAAAAAAATAAAAAATAAAAAAAAAATAAAAAAATTATACATAACATAAAATACATAAAAACTACACCAATTGTTGTGAACTCTATCTCTGAATATAGCTGGTTTTTCTAGTCAGTCACTTTCTAGGCTGTTCTGATGCCTCAAATACTTTCCCTGAAGGTCTGTTGTGTTTCAATCTGCCAACCATTCTACAGACAGCACATTTCAATGCCTTGTTTTCTGAGCTAAAGGATCCAGTCAATTCTCCATGTATACATGGGATCACTCTATCCCTGCATGTTCACCTACCAGGGAGACCACCAATCTCACAAAGAGGGATAACATTCTACCTGTGTTAGCTGCTTTTCTGAAGTAGCACTGGGAATATCCAAAACAGACAGATTGCTCTCATCTTGATATACAGAAGCATCTCGAGAAACACTGAGGGATGTGCTGTTATCATACAAATCAGGAGGCTGTAGCAGAAAACACACAACTTAGCTTCTACCAAGGAAAGCAGCTAGAAGAAATACAAAGAATTCTCCTTTATAACATTCACTGAAGAAAAAGGACATGCAAAACAAGCCAGTTAAAGCAGAACCATAGCCTGGTACAGCTTTGTACACAAATTTTTAGAATCCTTTGAATAGCATTCACTCTAGCAGACTGGCATCTATTGCATATGTTTGAAAACTAAAGTAGAACCACATAAAGTTTAGGGACAAGTTTATGTATTAACAGCCTCTCTGGTCAGTAACCTACTTTCTTCTTTTAAGCCTTGCCTTGATGTTTTTATGCTCAGAGATTTATGTTAGTTATAGTTTTACTGACTTAGTGACATGAACAAAAACTGGATAGAGGAATTACATTTCAAAAAGAGCATGGGATGGTTTGACAGTCTATAAGCTTGTGGATGATACTTCAAAGTAAAATGGCATGGTTAAAATAAAAAACATGGGCTTTGGAGTAAACAGCCCTGGGATTGAGTCTTGGCTCTACTGTTGTTAACCATCCTGTTTCCTCAACTGTAAAACATGGATAATAATATCTACCTCACGGGTTGTTGTGAGGATTAAGAGTTATGTGTACTCAATACCTGGCACGCAATAAGTGATAGCTCCTTTCACTCTATCACCCCTGAAAAGTGCAGAAATTTACTAAATGGATTCTAGTCAATAGTAAGAGAGACTAGATAAAATATTCACAAAGTGAATATAACAAGGAAAATAATATTCATCAATTTCACTTTTAAACTATATTTACAGATATAGACATATCACAAATATGAAAACTCAAAATACTCAGTAGTTGATGTTATGAAAAATGTAATTGATAAGTAACAAACCTCTTATTTGTATCTTCCAATAATTTTTTTAAAAAAAGATTTTATTTATTCATTTAAAAAATGATGGGGCTAGGCAGTGGTGGTGCCTGCCTTTAATCCCAGCACTTGGGAAGCAGAGGCAGGCTGATCCCTGTGAGTCTAAGGCCAGCCTGGTCTACAGCCAAGACCACACAGAGAAACCCTGTATATATAAACAACAACAAAATATATGTATATGTGAATGTCTGAGTGTGGGTTTGTGCATATGAGTGAAGTGTGTGTAGAGGCCAGAAGGTGTCAGAACCAGAGTGAGTGCTAGCAACCAAAGTCAGGTCTTCCAAAAGAGCAGCAAGCACTCAACTGCTGAGCTATCTCTCTAGCCCTATCTTCTAATTCTCCCCAATCATGGTATTACTACAGTGACAAAAGTCTACAGTCCCAGCACCAGGAAAGTTCACAGTCCAGGCCACAAAGCCAGATCCTGTCTCAAAACAAAACAAAACAAAACAAAACAAAACAAACAAACAAACAAAAACAAATGCATACCCATGGAAGTGTTGTAAACAAGCAATCAAACAAGATTGACTGAGAAGATCTGATTTTTCAAAATAGAGGCAAAATAGATTTCAAAACGTTACAGCACAAGTAAACTTTCTACAAATTTTAAAATATAGTATGAAAATAAAGAGTATTGTGGGAAACTGTAAAATGAATAATTCCAAAGTATTGAGCTCAATTCACGTTTCAGTAGAAATATCCAGATGCAAATACACTACTGATTGTCACAATCTGGAAGTTGAAAATGACGTGATTAATGCTGTGCTTCTATACGATCAAAACTATATTATGACAGGTTAATCTAATACAGATACTTTCTAATAATGTTTTGATTTTACATAGTAATGAGTAAGGATGGTCACACAGAGGGATCTAAATTCCTTGAGTTAACAAGCAATGACTGGCTATCTTAAAAGTTATACACATAAGTGAAGGGAAAGATGAGAGCGTGAAGTGAAAAGAATGAAGCAGTACTAGCCATATCATTACTCTCCAGAGGAAACTCACTAAGTATACCAAAGCAGCTACTGCTCAGGAAGGACAATGCTTTGATTCACCGATGGTCTAGGTTTATGACTGTCTAAGACCCGAGAAAAGCACATACTACTTGGTGGTTAGATTCTGCTAGAGAATGATGGCTAGTATCCAAGCTTTAACTTACCAGAAAGTACCTTGTGGAAATTGTGAGCCTATTAGCAAACAAGGCCTTCCTGGGCAACATCACTCACCCAAGCCCCCTTGACCCAATCTGCCCATACAACTCCAAGAGCCTTTCCTTGTTCTGGACCTTGAAGAAGTATCTGAGGGTTCTTTATACCTGGCCCCTCAGTAACCTATGTTTTGGGATGAAAGAGAGAGTAAAAGATAGATAGAGAAAGTGTACGAATGAGACACAGAGACAGCAAAAATCCAACAGAGATCACGTATGGTGCATATAAGTTTGGAGTGAAACCCGGGAAGAATGAAAAATAACCCTATAGAAATTGGAAGGAATTCTGTATTAAACTGTTCAGTTAAACTGAAAGAGTCTCTGGGAGCTTTACAAAAAAAAAAAAATCCTTCATACAAAGAAGGAAACAAATATTTATCAAATGCCTATAATGTGCCATACAAATTAACTCATTTAATGTTGGAAAGCATGTCTTAGAGAAATGGGAATAGAAATGCTAATTTCCCAATATCACAAAAGCAGATTCCAGCAGAGCTAAGACTCACACCCAGGCCTGTTTTATATCAAACCTCACGTCCTTTCCACTCCACCACTGTGTCTCCAATATAGACCAAGGACCTGCTAATGTTCTACTTCAAGTCTATTTTTGAAATATGCTAACTTTCTAAGACTAGAGGAAATACTCGACAGGTTCGGTCAGACCAGAAAGAACAAAAAAATTCTTATTTATTCTTCTTTCTAGTCTTTTAAAATATAAACTTAAAACAGTCTTCATTCAGTAGGAAAGGAATTAACCCTGGAAATTAAGTGATAAAAGCTATGATGACATACTTCTAAAATAATGGGCAATCAGACATCTGGAAAACACAAGAACAATACGGCCCCTAACTGTAACTGAGCAGCCTACATTCTAGGATGTCCTAGAATCCCAAAATTTACCAACAAAACAACTAGAGACCTACAGGATGCCTCTGGCTATAGTAGTCAGGAATCTGGCATTCTCACACACTATAAACAACCACCCCACTCATTCATCCCATAGTTGCCTCTTCTGGATTGACAAGGCCGCAAAGACCCATGGCCCTCACTCACCTTAGCCTTTGAGAAGACAAGAAAGCACACGAAAGGCATATGAAGAGGAAGGACAGAGAAGAATGGTATCTCAGTAAACAGATCTGTTAACATGCTCCCAATTTCCCAAGCCATAAGAAGATTGTTAAGACATTCCCAAATCTTTGGCTTACCTGAGGTGTATAAGGACCTGGAGTCATTGGGTCCAGACTTTCTAATTCTGCTTCCTCCAGAGCTGCTTCTTTAGCTGTACAAATATCTTTCTCAAGTTGAGTCAAATGTTCATCATACTGAGAAACAAATAAAATTAATGGATTCATTCAACATTTAAGTTCTGGGCATGCAAAAATAAAATACACAGACAAAAATCCCTGTCTTCGGGCTGGAAAGATGGCTCAGAGGCTAAGAGCACTGGCTTCTATTCCAGAGGTCCTGAGTTCAACTGCCAGCAACCACATGGTGGCTCACAACCATCCATAATGAGATCCGATGCCCTCTTCTGTTGTACATGAAGATAGAGCACTCATATACATAAAAATACATAAATACATTTTTAGAAAATGCAGTCTTCATAGTATTTCTATTCTAATAGCAGAACACAGCTGATAACCTAAAGAAAGCAGAGAAAGTGGTAATGGAATGAGGGCAGAAGGTGGAATATTATATTTGAAAGAAAACAGGTGAGGTAAAGTTTCAAACTGAAGAACACAACAGAAAGGTTTCAGGGAGCTAGATCTTCTCTACCACCTACCTCAGTTAATGTCTGGTGACAAACGTTCACAATCTCCTGAGCAGTTTTAGTATACTGACTCTCAGGCCCTATGAAAGAAGTAAAATGCATCACCTTTGTAACTTCAAGAGTTTTACATTTCTCCAACATACTGATTGAATACATACATTGCAATTTATTAAAATAATCATTAAGGTTTGTTTATTAGGAGTTTCTTTGTATATCCCTGGCTGTCATGGAACAAGCTGTGTAGATCAGGGTGGCATTGAACTCACAGACACCTGCCTACTCAGTCTTTTGAGTGCTAGGATTATAAGTGTTAAAAAAAAACACCCCACATTCATTCATTCATTTATTTATTTTTCGTTTTTCGAGACAGGATTTCTCTGTGTAGCCCTGGCTGTTCTGGAACTCACTCTGTAGACCAGGCTGGCCTCGAACTCAGAAATCCAAAAAAAACCCACCACCTTGCTAAAGCTTGTTTGTTTGTTTATCATTTTTCAAGACAGGGTTTCTCTGTGTAGACCAGGCTGGCCTTGAACTCAGAAATCCACTTGCCTCTGCCTCCCAAGTTCTGGGATTAAAGGTGTGCGCCACCACTGCCCGGCTAAAGTTTATTTTTTTTTATGTTATGTATGTGGGTGTTTTACCGTATGTATTTCTGCATACCTTATACATACCTGATACCCAAAGAGGGCAGAAGATACTTTTTTTTTTTTTTGGTTGTTTTCGAGACAGGATTTCTCTGTGTAGCTCTGGCTGTCCTGGAACTCACTTTGTAGTCCAGGCTGGCCTCAAACTCAGAAATCTGCCTGCCTCTGCCTCCCAAGTGCTGGGATTAAAGGCGTGCGCCACCACCGCCCGGCTAGAAGATACTTTTGGACTGGCTTGGGCTGCCATGTACATGCTGGGAAGTCAACCCAGGTCCTCAGGAAGAGTAACCAGTGCTCTTAATCATTGAACAATCACTCCATTCTCATACATTGCAATTTAAAAACAAAAATTTGAGATTTTTTTTTACCCAATATGTTATTTATAATTCAGAAAACCTATGTTTAATCCTTAAATTTCTGCTTGACTTTTTTTAATGAAAATTTTCATTTGTTTTTTGGATTCGGTTTTTTCGAGACAGGGTTTCTCTGTATAGCCCTGGCTGTCCTGGAACTCACTCTGTAGACCAGGCTGGCCTCAAACTCGGAAATCCGCCTGCCTCTGCCTCCCAGAGTGCTGGGATTACAGGCATGCGCCACCACCGCCCAGCTTCTACCTATCTTTATATAACAAGGTCTAAGTTACCCTTAGAGACCCTACCTCAAATAAACAAACAAGAACTTATGTAAACTATAGTTGCAGGTGATTTGGAGTGTCAGTGAAGGTTCATCTGTTAATAGAATTATTATACCACTTTGGTATATAAGTAGTAAGGAGTATATTGGACCTCTGTAATTTCAGTCAATTTTGCCATGAACCTGGAACTACCCTAAAATATAAAGACTTCTTACAAAATAAGAACTACCTTTAAGCCAAACTGTATCATATCTAACATAAGAATCCTTTAAGCCAGGTGTGTTGGCACGTTTTTAATTCCAGAGGAAGCAGGTGAATCTCTGTAAATTCAAGGCCAGCTTGGCTTACATAGTTCCAGGCTAGCCAGGGCTACATAGTGAGACGCTCTCACAGTAATGAATGAATGAATGAATGAATGAATGAATAAATAAATAATGAACAGCTAGTCAATGTTCAAATTCCAGGCCTGCACCACCATGACTAGTTGATGTTTTCCTAGCAACTGAACCCAGAGCTGTATGTATGCTAGGCAAACACTCTACCAACTAAGATCCAACTCCAGTTCCTATATGCATTTTCCTATGGTAAGTTATATCTCAATGAAAACTTAAAAAACTAATACACAACATGTACTATAAGATTTCAGATAAAAACCCAATGGTTGATGTTTCATAAAATCTAAACGATAGATTAAGGACCAGGCATTGTGGCACATGCCTTTAATCCAAGAACTCAGGAGGCAGAGGCAGGAAGAGATATAGTATGTTTCAGGCAATCCAAAAATACACGGTAAGACCATGTTTTTTTTTTTTTTGTTGTTGTTGTTTTAAAAAAAGAACAAATAACAAAAACTAATATATGGCAAGAGAGAGTATCTACAGGTCTATTAAAATAGAGTTTCCACTAGCCATAAGAACACCCTTATTTGCTCTTTCCTGACACCTATTTAACCACTGCTGATCTCCATTTTTATAAGGACAAATGTTCTAGCAGCTCCACTTTTTATCTTTCATTAATTGTTTTGAGATAGGGCCTCTGTATTAGGTTAGGGTTAGGGTTAGGATTAGCCCAGGTTGGCCTTGGAATTTATAGAGATCTGCCTGCCTCTTCCTACTGAATGCTGAGATTACAGGCATGTTCCACCATATCCAGTTTATGTGGTGTTGGGCACTAATCCCAGGTATTCCTTTATTCTAGAAAAGTTCTCTGAAATATATTCCCAGATCAATAAGAAAAGCTTTCACAGATGTAATCCATGAAATTTACCTACTGCTTACCATGATATGAAAAAGTATACCACATTGCGGGGAGGAGGACTAGAGATAGAGCTTAGGGTTTGGTCTCCAGCCCCACAAAAAGTATACCATATATACCTGTGGTGCTTTCTAGCCATATCTACTATGATTATTAGAAGCCACTATATGGATAACAAAGTCCTTTTCAAGGGCTGGAGAGAGGGCTCAACAGGTTAGAGCACTTGTTCTTGTAGAGGATTCCTGGGCATTTTCCAACACTCACATGGTGGTCTGCAACCATCTGTAATTCCAGTTCCAGAAGATCCAACACCCTCTCTGACCTCCTTAGATACTGGGTATGTATGTGATGTAGAGAAATATATAGCAACCAACATTCATATATATAAAAGAAGCTAAAAACTGAGTCCTTTCCAAGTAAAAGGTCTCTAAGTATACACAATCTATTCTTTAAATATGTGAAATGGAGCCAGGCATAATAGTGCCTGCGTCTCAGTGCTGGGGAGGATAAAGTGGCAGATCATGAACTCCTCCAGGCTAACCTGATTTTGAGGCTGGACTGTAACAGTTAGAGACCTTCTATCTTATATCCAAAATACAGGGGCTGGAGATAGCTCAGTAGTTAAGAATGCTTTCTGCTCTTATGGAGAACCACAGTTCTGATCTCATCAGGTGGTCACAGCCACATATTTCAGGAGATCCAATGTCCTCTTTTGGCCCATAGGGGCACCCATATTCATTCTCTCTGTCTCTCTCTCACATAGACACACATACCACAAACATGAATAAAAATCTTTTTCTTTTTTTCCAGATAGGGTGCCTCTCAGTAGCCTTGGCAATCCTGAAACTTGCTATGTAGACCAAGCCCTCCTGTCTCTGTCTCCCATGTACTAGGATTAAAGGTATGCATCACCATATACAGCAAAAACTTTAGGAAAAAAATCAGACAGTGTTGGGTAGACAGCCTATGTTCAAGAGTAACAAAGGTTCTAGCTATTTAATTCCATTATGCTACTATGTAAGAAAATTAGCATTTAAGTTTTTTATAATTAAATATGCTAGAGTTGGGTATGCCACTGTTAATACCCAGACATTTTTTTACTGTTATCTATAGCAGCAGTTCTTGAATGAAGAAGTAATGCAGCAAAGAGATTTACAAACTTCCTGAACAAAATTCTGTATGACCTTTCTGGGTAGAATAAAATTATCCAAAGATCCACATCCACCTCCATAAAGCTAAAAATACTACTCTGTATCTTGAAATACATCAGGAACTTACTAAGTAAGCTGTAGGGGAAAAAAGATATATACTCTAAGGTAATGGGACCTCTCTGGGAACAAAGTGTTGAGGCTGCTGGGAGGGAGAATTAATCGAAGTCCAGTTTCCCAGACTCTACAAGGAAAAACATACACCACCACACACATACCCCCCCCAAGCACCAGTTGTTTCCAGAATGGTGCCATAATTACCAGGAAAGATAAGATAAACTATCAATCTACCCAACAGATTAAGTTACCCACTAGCAAAAAAAAAACAAACAAACAAACAAACAAACAAACAAACAAAAAACAAACCCGTAAGCATATTTCACGTTTTTATTAAATCATGGCCAGAGGGACCTCAATTGTCTTACTGAAAAAAATTTAAATAAAGATTTGCAGAGCTTAGAGAATCATGTTTTTTTTTTTTTGTTTGTTTGTTTGGTTGGTTGGTTGGTTTTTTCGACACAGGGTTTCTCTGTGTAGCCCTGGCTGTCCTGGAACTCACTCTATAGACCAGGCTGTCCTCAAACTCAGAAATCCACCTGCCTCTGCCTCCCAGAGTGCTGGAATTAGAGGCGTGCGCTACTGCCTGGATCATGTTCATAAATAGTTATAATTTCAATGACTGTTTTAGGAAATCAGTATGTTATTAAGATAAAAAAGTTCTCTTTTCCTGTATTTGCAGTGATGTAACAAGAAGAAAAACAAAGCAAGGAGAGGAGAAAACAAGCATTATTACTTGCTAATAGCTGTAAAATTACAAAGACAATTACCTGTTCACTAGGTAAGCAGGTTTGCTATTATTCCTAGGCTTACAGTTCCCTAAATACTATTTCTACCATATTAGAAATAACTCTTGCCTAAGAAAATAAGTATCACACTCACACACGCAGAAAACAATACCAACACTTAGGAAGCAGAGGCCAGCCTGGTCTACATAATCAATTCTAGGTAAGCTGAATGTGGCGGTGTATGCTTTTATTACAAGCAGGCAGGTCTTTTTGAGTTCAAGGCCAGCCAAGACTACAAAGTGAGACCCTGTCTTCAACAAACAAAATGGCCTTTTTTTTGTTTGTTTGTTTTTTGAGACAGGGTTTCTCTGTGTAGTCCTGGCTATCCTGTAGCTCACTCTGTAGACCAGGCTGGCCTCGAACTCAGGAATCCGCCTGCCTCTGCCTCCCAAGTGGTGGGATTATAGGCGTGCGCCACCATGCCCGGCAAATGGCATTTTTTTTAAACTTAGATTTACTACTTAGATTTGTTTTTATTGTTTGAGATAGGGTCCTACATATAGCCCTGGCTGGCCTGGAACTCAACGATCCTCCTGCCTATGCCTAGTAAGCTGGGAATAAAGGCAAGTGTCACCAACACCCAGCTAAATATTCATTTTTAAAGATTTTATTTATTATATGTATATGAATACACTGTAGCTGTCTTCAGACACAAGAGGGCGTCAGATCCCATTACAGATGGTTGTGAGCCACCATGTGGTTACTGGGATTTGAACTCAGGACCTCTAAAAGAGCAATCAGTGCTCTTAACTACTGAGCCATCTCTCCAGCCCCTTAAGCACTTATTGTAAAACATGTACAATGGTCTACATAGGGATCTCCAGGATAGCCAGGGCTATACAATGAGATAGAATTCACTATGTAACTCTAGCTGGTCTGACCTGGAACTTACCATCATGCTGGTATCAAACTCTCAGAGATCTGCCTGCCTGTGCTTATAGTGTGCTGGGATTAAAGTTCTGCTGCTACCCAAAGATATGCCCAGCCCAAACTTCAAATTTCAAGAAAGCATACATACAAAACTGTATTTAAGGAACCATTGATAAAGAGTGACAAGGAACACTTATTGAGCCTTTATTCAACAAGTGATAAAACACTCCAAAACCCAATTCCCTAGACCTGATTTTAGCAGCTTTCTTACACTTGAAATGGACTTCTTCCTGTCATTCTACAGCACCACCTCACTTTCCAGGTACCATGCCCTTTGGCCTTCCTGCCTGCCTGCCTTCCTTCCTTCCTTCCTTCCTTCCTTCCTTCCTTCCTTCCTTCCTTCCCTCCCTCCCTCCCTCCCTCCCTCCCTCCCTCCCTCCCTCCCTCCCTCCCTCCCTCCGTGTGTGTCTCTCTCTCTCTGAGACAGGGTTTCTCTGTATAGCCCTGGCTGGCCTTGAACTCAGAAATCCTCCTGCCTCTGCCTCCCAAGTGCTGGGATTAAAGGCGTGCGCCACCACTGCCTGGCTTGGCCTTCCTTTCTAATATTTATTTTATATGGCCAGCGAGGTGGCTCAATGGTTAAGAGTACAAGCATCCACATGGTAGCTCATAATGCACGCATGCTCTCTTTCTTCCCTCCCTCTCCCTCCCCCCTTTCTCTCTAGGCTAGAGAATCTGATGTCCTCTTCTGGCCTTTGTAGATATTGCATGCACATGCACACAAACATGTAGTCATGATTTTAGAAAAAGAACATTTTTTAAATGTTAAACCACATAATGTTTATGTGGTTGGAGGCATAAATCTTTGTCTAGAATAGTTTCATCAAGAAGGAGATGGTTGTTAAAGTATATGAGTAAGAATATTCAGCAAGGAGACTGAAAAGGTTTGAAAAGGTTTAAAAAGGACAGCCGTCATCATATACAGTTTCAAGGAAGTCCTTGTCGTGATATTGCTCCAAGAGTTAGTCACTTCACATGGTGAAACAGAGAACCAACTCTGAGTTGTCCCTAACCCCCAAAAGCACACAAGGATAGCAGAAATACATAAATGTAAAAACAAAATTTTCAAAAGTAAACTGAGTTATTTGATTTAGCTATCACTGCTCAAACCTGACTAAGCCTTAAAATTTTAGTAATGCAAGTTAATGCTGGATAGATAAGACTGATAGAGGAAAAATAAAATACCCACCATTGTACTTAACACTGTTGGCCAGAATCAGGTTTACATCATCTAGAAAGCTCTCTCGACTCTGGTATTTGTGCTTGGAGATATTCTATGATAAAAACAATCAGACACTTAGCTACACATACAAAAATATCTATTATAAAAAGCACTGATTATTAAAAAAAATCACTCACCTTACGTATAGTCTCCAAATCCATTGGACTGACAATCACTTTGTAATAATCTGGAACAAACTTCTTATTAACTGGGTGATGAAATGGCCAAGACTAGTAAAAAGAAAGCATGGGAAGTCAAATGAAAACCATTATTTATACCAAAGAGGCCCAATTTTCATTGAGTTATAAGTATTTCTAATGAAAAGTGTAGACTCTTTCCACAGAAATGCAAATCTACATACAAAATTATCTGTAAATTCAGGATCTCATTAAGGATTTTACATCCAGATAAAGTGAGAATCGCTCCTCTAAACTTACAACTAAAATCTTATTTCTGCCGGGCGGTGGTGGCGCACACCTTTAATCCAAGTACTTGGGAGGCAGAGGCAGGCAGATTTCAGAGTTCAAGGCCAGCCTGGTCTATAGAGTAAGTTCTAGGACAGCCAGGGCTACACAGAGAGACCCTGTCTCGAAAAAAAACAAACCAAAAAAAAAATCTTATTTCTGTGTTAAAGACGAAGTTTTGCAAACTAGAGTAAAATTCCTTATTCCGTGGTTCCATCTAGAATTTTTTTTAACACTGTAGACATAGATCATTATGACTGTATGCAATAGATAATTTAATTCAGAATTTCTGGGGGGACCAATATATAAAATGCTCCACAGAACTAGCATGATAAATGATAGCCTTGCCATAAAAGGTTGAAAAAAAAGAAAAATTAAACAAAAAAGGACAACAAACATTGAATACTGTTTGAGTATTTTTTTTTTTTGTGAACAGGCAAAATGGCTAAGTGGGTAGAGGTGATTACCAACAAGCCCACTGACCTGAATTTAATTCCTGGAACCCACAGGTTAGAAGGGAAGTCTAATTTCCCAAGGGCTACTGTGTAGCCCTGGCTTGCCTGAATTCAGAGGTCTACCTGCTTTTTGTCTCTCAAGTGCTAGGATGAGAGGTTGTACAACTACACCCTATCAGGTTGTTTTGACTATACACAAAACATGACTTATACCTTCTTCCCCACATTCACAAATAAATAAATGTAATAAAAATGTTGAAAGTGTTATTTGTATATGAGCATTTCTAAATCAAGAACCTAATATTATTTGACAGCTCTGCTCTCCTGGGCTATTATATGTGTATAATATATGTGTATTAAGA
Source organism: Apodemus agrarius (assembly GCA_964023405.1). Taxonomy (NCBI): domain Eukaryota; kingdom Metazoa; phylum Chordata; class Mammalia; order Rodentia; family Muridae; genus Apodemus; species Apodemus agrarius. Next base: position 64,184,921 of record OZ030010.1, on the reverse strand, counting down.
GTGTATAAATACTAAAGACTGGCAATAGGAAGTAAGAACCTCTTAATCTTCAAAGACACTTGGCATCTTTATTTTCAATGATAATGAATTCACAGAGCAAAAGTTTGGTATTTAGGCTGGAGAGATGGCCCAGTGGTTAAGAGCACTGACTGCTCTTCCAGAGGTTCTGAGTTCAATTCCCAGCAACCACATGGTGGCTCACAACCATCTGTAATGAGATCTGATGCCCTCTTCTGGTGTGTCTGAAGACAGCTACAGTGTACTTATGTATAATAAATAAATAAATCTTTTTTAAAAAGGTGATATTTAAAATTACATTCCAGTTCCTACGGACATACATCACTCATGTATCTTACTCTCTTAATGCACACACGCTTACTCTATGCACTTCTTTCCATCCTCTACCACAATCCTCTCAATATTTGACATGAAAATTACTTACATCTGGAACTGCCATCATTTTCTGAGTAACAATATTATCCAGAATAAAAGAAAATGCTACTTGATCATCATCGTCAAGCAAGGGGTTGATAGCTTTCTCTAAACGTGCCAACTTATCCTCTTTCTGAAATAAAGCAAAACAAAATGAAAGCAGTTTTCCTGAAGTATGATATTCACAGAAAAGCTAAAGATAATTTAAAGTCCAGCTAGCTGTCTATGACTTTAGTCCCCAAAAATTTACCTCTGAATTATTTACTATCCAGTTTAAGGTCAATCTAGATAAATGATACTTTTGCTAAACGATCACAAAGGAACGTCAGCAAATCCCATATTCTACATCCCATTCTTGTATAATACCAAGAATGGAAAGATCAAGACATCATTAGTTTAGCTACTGTCTTTGGCAATTTTGGCTTTTATAACTGTCTGTACATAAAATGAATGCCAAGAATACAGAACATTACCAGTAGTTAATGACTCTGTTTGTTTTTCATAGGGTATGTATGCTATGTAACCCAGGCTGACTTCACATTTAATATACAACCCCAGCTTGATTAGTGACTTGTACAAGGAAACTTAAATTCATTTCAGTCTGTGTACTATGAAAATCTCTAAGTTCTCACTGCCTGTATCCTCTGTGTTCTCACTGTCTGTATCTTTAATCCTTAGTCTCATAACCCTTTTTTCTTTTTTCTTTTTTTTTTGAGACAGGGTCTCCTAAGTCACAGGCTAACCTTGAACTTGCAGTGTTGCCACAAATTACCTTGAATTTCTGATCCTCTTACCTATACCTCCCCTGTGTACCAATACTGAATCTCCATACTATATACAAAACTTTAGCTTTTTTTTGTTTGTTTGTTTTTTGTTTTTTGGAGACAGGGCTTCTCTGTGTAGCCCTGGCTGTCCTGGAACTCACTCTGTAGACTAGGCTGGCCTCAAACTCAGAAATCCGCCTGCCTCTGCCTCCCAAGTGCAACTTTAGCATTTTAACAGATATGGAGAGGAATCTAATTAGGGGGAGGGTGTTTTTGGTTGTTTTGTTTTTTAATTTTGAGACAGAGTCTCAATATATATCCCAGGCTGACTCAGAATTTGTGCTCGTCCTGCCTTTGACTCTCAAGTACTACAATCACAGGTATGTATTACTATGTCAGCTAACTATGGCTTAAACATACAATTTATCTCAATCAAGGTGATAAAATTTCTCATGTTTATCAATCATGTTCTCTTTTGTTAAGCCATTTATGTCAGCATCAAACTTCATTATTACCTGTACAACTTTTAAGGTACCATAATTTTTGTTGGTAAGAATAGGGGTTTAGCCGGGTGGTGGTGGCGCACGCCTTTAATCCCAGCACTTGGGAGGCAGAGGCAGGCGGATTTCTGAGTTCGAGGCCAGCCTGGTCTACAAAGTGAGTTCCAGGACAGCCCGAACTACACAGAGAAACCCTGTCTCGGAAAAAAACAAACAAACAAAAAAAGCTGGGCGGTGGTGGCGCACGCCTTTAATCCCAGTACTTGGGAGGCAGAGGCAGGCCAATTTCTGAGTTCAAGGCCAGCCTGGTCTACAGAGTGAGTTCCAGGACAGCCAGAGAAACCCTGTCTCAAAAAACAAAACAAAACAAGAATAGGGGTTTAAAGAGGGACAGAGCTGTAACTTAGTGGTAGAGTGCTTACTTAGTAATGGAAGGTCCTGGGTTCAGTTTGAAACATACAAGGAAAGAAAACAAAACAGCCCAGAAGATTTTCCTTTAATTTTTTTTTTAGATTAGGTTTTAGAAATTAAACTGTTTCTAGGCCTAGTGACTCAGACAGACCCTATAATCTTAGAACTTGGGAGGCTGAGGGAACGTTAAACACACCAAGTTCCAAGCCAGCGTGAGCTAGATAAGGCAGTATCTCATTGTTTTTTCAGTATGTTTCTCTGGTATAGGAACAAGTTGAAATATAAGCTGCAGGGTATCTCCTGGAAAGTCATTTTCCATTATTCTTTCTAAAGTTACTGGGTTCTAGATCTTAATTTTCTTCTTTGGACTTGGCTTTCCCGTCTATAGAAGATAGTGCCTATATATTTTCTAAATCCCTACTCCTCAAATACACCAAGATTTGTCATTCTCTTGGGTACTGTTTCTTCTGTTAAATACACTAGTTCCTAAACTCCACTATTCTTTTTTTTTCCTTTTCCCTATTGGTCTTTTTTTAACTCCACTATTCTTAACCTTCATATACCACAACATTTCTAATTTTTTAAAAATTTATTTATTTTGATTTTTGAGTCAAAGTCCCATGTAGTTTAGGTACTTCCCGAACTCAATATGTAGCTAAGGATGACGTTACACTCCTGATCCTCCTGTCTCCAACTCCCAAGTGCTAGGATTCTAGGTGGATGTCACTATGCCCACTTTGTCTTATCTTAAATTCTTACCTCTTTGAGTTTTTCATCACAGAGATCCAGCATGGATTGAGAAATCTGAGTCAGTGAGTGTTTTGGCCCTACAGAGGAATGAGAAATGGGCATTATCAATCAAAGTTGTCCCATGTTTCCAACACTTCATACATTTACTAAAGAACCTAAACTGTCCCAGGCACCAGCCTAGTAACTGAGGTAGATATACAAAGTCTCATTTATCCCAGGCTAGTCTTGAACTGACTATGTAGCTGAGAATTACTTTCAACTTCAGATCCTTCCACCTTTACCTCCTTGGGATTACAGGTATGTGCTACCACACAAGGTACAGAAACTACCAGTCTTTACTTCATTTTCTCAGTGCCTAATATATCAATGGATAGACAATATGAATGAAATTTAACTTGTCTATTTGTGACCATATACTCTTGAATTACAGCTGCTTTTGTTTGTTTTTGTTTTTTGAGACAGAGTCTCATTATGTAGCTCTAACTAGCCAGGAACTGTCTATGTAGACAAGGCTAGCCTCAAACTTAGAGATTCACTTGCCTCTGTCTCCCTAGTGCTGGGAGTAAATAAAGCCAGCTTTATTGCTGCTTTTAATATGTTGAAAATTATTCTGCAAATGGAAAACAATGTGTTTAAGAATGGTAAAGAGATCAATGAACATCTTTTTTTTTTTTAAATTTTCTGCTTAGTAGACAGATTCTCAGCATATAGACTATTATTTCAGTTTCCCAGAAATCCTCACCAAGAGCTTCAGAAAATCCTTGAACTCTCTTTACATCCTCTGCTTATAGCTGCTTCATTTAAGCTCATCTTTTGAATAGTTAAAACATTTTGACCTGGAAGTCAGGGACACATACCTATAATCACAGCATTTGAGATGCTTCAACCAGAGGACTAGGAGATCCAGGGTAGCCTAGATTACATAATGAAACCATCTCAAACCTAAAAAGAAACCCCCAACACATTTTCATCTAACTAGGATTTCTTTTTCTTCTTTTACTTTTGGTTGTTTTATAAAACAGGGTTTCTCTGAGCAGTTTTGGTTGTCCTGGAACTCACTATGTAGACCAGACTGGCCTCAAATTCAGAAATCCATTTGCCTCTGCCTCCAAGTGCTGGGATTAAAACCTGCACCACCACTACTCAGCTCTAACTCGAATAGAAAGATCTTAGATTAGTCAAAGAAAATGACTTGAAAAGAAATCATTGCAGGACAATGTAATCCTATCAAATATCTATGACTGAAATGATACAGTCAGAAAATCTTTAATAAACAAGACTCACCACAAACTGACAAACTGTTAAATTCAGTGAGTTGGTACACTAAAGTTCATTCGTCTTAATTTCCATAAAAGTTAAAAAAATATATCAGTATAAATGAAATACACTGATTGCACATAAACCATATTCTATTTCCCTGTATATCAAATCTGATCATTGGAGGCCAAGACTAGTGATACAGGCTGGGGATTTTAGCTACTCAAGAGGCTGAGGCATAGGTTGCAAGGTTAAATTCAGGCTGGACTACAAGAAAAGTTCAAGGCTAGCCTGTGCAACTTAGCAAAGCCTCATTCTAAAATAAAACTAAAAGGGAGGCTGGCCTATAACTAAAAGGTAGAGTACTTGCCTAGCATGCTGGAAGTTCTGGGCTCAATCTTTAGTACAATAAGAAAAAAAAGCAAAAAAAAAATTGCTTTCAGTGGTGAGTAGGGAAGGCTTGTTCTAACTCACATTTAGGTAGTTATTAATAGAATAGAATAGAAGTTCGATGGGCATACAATAGGGAAGGACATTCCAGAGAGAAGGAACAAAGACACAGAACTAATTAGTCAAATTCATATAAACATGCTACAGTACATTTCATCAGGGCCACAATTAGCTTTGATTGATACTTACATGTGTGTGTGTGTGTGTGTGTGTGTGTGTGTGTGAGAGAGAGAGAGAGAGGGGGGGGGGAGGATATGAACTTGGAAAGTCAGAAGGGACAACATTAGACAATCTTATAGGTACTAGAAAGTTATTTTAAACTCATTTTTAAATGATGTTTCTTTTCTTTTCTTTTTTCTTTTCCCCGAGACAGGGTTTCTCTGTGTAGCTCCGGCTGTCCTGGAACTCACTCTGTAGACCAGGCTGGCCTTGAACTCAGAAATCCACCTGCCTCTGCCTCCCAAGTGCTGGGATTACAGGTGTGCGCCACCACTGCCCGGCCTGATGTTTCTTTTCTTTGTTCACTTGTTTCTGATACTTGGATATTAAGCATGCTAAACAAGTGCTCTACCCCTGTGCTACACCCATAGTCTAAGATAGTAATTTCCTAAATTTGAGTTTTAGGGGAGAATTGCCACCCTGTCAACAATAGGAAGAATTAAAGCAAAAACATTACTTGGAAACTGTTGCAAGAGGTTAAACAAGAGACATTAAGGGCTCCAATTAACCAAGAAGCAAGGGTGACAAAAAGGAAAGGGAAAAATTCAAAAAATGCAGATAGTAGAGTTTATAGTACTTCGTTATGAGTGTGAGAAAAGGAGCATGGGATCAACTGTGACTAAAATTTCTAGGTTGTACAACTAGGCAGTCAGCAAAACTATTTATCTACACAAGCAATCAGATAATGAATTGCCAGTAGGACAATGAGAACTGTCATGTCTAGCAAATACCTGGAAGCAAAGCTATTAAGTCTTGAATAGATGTAGAGACAAAAGATAGGGATATCAGGGGACATATAGGAGCTGTAGTAGTAAGAAATGAATAAGAGCCAGAGAGATGGCTCAGTGATTAAAAGTGTGTACTGCTCTTGTAGTTCAATTTCCAGTATCCATATCAGGTATAAATAACTCTATTTTCAGGGTGATCCAAAGACTCCAGTCTCTGTAGATACTTACAATCACATACATATAAAGTAAATCTAAAGTAAAAAGTAAAAAAATGCTATATAAAATACTTCTGGAAAGGAGAGAAGAGAGCATCAAGAAGGAAAAGGTGGGCAATATCCTAAGTACATGCAAAGATTCTTAGTGTCACTAAGGAGACTTGATGTGCCACTTGAAACGAACTAGGATGACTACAATAGAAAGGTTAAGAGGTGTTGGTAAGGATGAAAAGGCAGAATGTGGATGAAATGCATGTTACATTTCTGGTAGAACTACAAAGTGATACAGCTACTCTACAAAGTAGGTTTTCAAGATGCTAGTCAAAGCTACCCTATAATCTCAGCAATTCCTCTCCCATGCATATACCAAAGAGAAATGAAAGCAAATATCTACACAGAAGGTTAAACATAAATGTTCACAACTATTTATGTTAGGGTTTTTTTTTGTTGTTGTTTTTTGTTGTTTTTTGTTTTTTTGAGACAGGGTTTCTCTGTGTAGTCCTGGCTGTCCTGGAACTAACTCTGTAGACCAGGCTGATCTCTAACTCAGAAATCCACCTGCCTCTGCCTCCCAAGCGCTGGGATTACAGGTGTGTGCCACCACGCCCGGCTTGTTTATGTTAGTTTTAAAGTGGACAAATCCAAAATATTTATTAACAATATCTAAAAATGTTATCATCCATAATAGAAAATAAGCTAGCTATGGTGGTACAACTCTGTAGTCACAGTGATCAAGAGAGCATAGTATGTGGATAGCAAGTTTGAGGCCATTCTAGACTCTACAGTAAGTTTAAGATCAGCTTGGGTGTGTAGAGATCCTGTCCCAAAGAGGGAGGGATGGTGGTATCAAGAAATAAACAATAGCTGAAATATTGGGGGTTGGGGCAGACAATCCAAATAAAAACATTTCATGCCATTGTTACCAACAATGACATGTGAGGAAGTCAGAAGAGTAAATCATAGAATAAAGAATATAAGGCTGTGAGAAACCTTTTTTTTTTTTTTTTTTGCTACTATTGAAAACTGAACCTAGGACCTAATGTGTGCTGGTTAAATGCTTTACCATGAGTTACATACATCCCACTGTGGGGCTTTGTTTTAAGTCTCTTCTATTTTTTATTTGTTATAATTTGTGTGTGTGTGTGCGTGTGTGTGTGTGTGTGTGTGTGTGTGTGTGTGTACAGTGTAAATGTGAGTCCATAAGCCATTGCATGTGTGTGGTTAGGACAACTTTCAAGAGTCAGTTCCCAGGGGCTGGAGAGATGGCTCAGCGGTTAAGAGCACTGACTGCTCTTCCAAAGGCCCTGAGCTCAAATCCCAGCAACCATATGGTGGCTCACAACCATCCATAATGACATTTGATGCCCTCTTTTTTATTTTTTGGATTTGGTTTTTCGAGACACGGTGTCTCTGTATAGCCCTGGCTGTCCTGGAACTCACTCTGTAGACCAGGCTGGCCTCGAACTCAGAAATCCACCTGCCTCCCAGAGTGCTGGGATTACAGGCGTGCGCCACCACCACCCGGCTGATGCCCTCTTGTGGTGTGTCTAAAGACAGCTACAGTGTACTTACATATAATAAATAAATAAATCTTTAAAGAAATAAAAAGAGCAACCACATGGTGGCTCACAACCATCTGTAATGGGATCCAATGCCCTCTTCTAGTGTGTCTGAAGACAGCAACAGTGCGCGCGCGCGCGCGCGCGCGCGCGCGCGCACACACACACACACACACACACACACAACCTTTAAAAAAAGAGTCAGTTCTTGGCTCTAGGAATTGAACTCAGGTTGTAAGCCTTACATAGCTAGTGCTTTTATCTGTTGAGATGCCTGGCTGGCATTATTTATTATTTTTGAGACAGTATCTCAGGTAGCCCAAGCTGGTATTGAACCAGCTATGTAGCTACCAAAGATGACCTTGAACTCCTGATCCTCCTGCCTCTGCTTCCTAAGTGTTGGGATTATAGACATATGCCACCATTTCCAACCTCCTCTTTCTTCTCTTGTATACAATCTGACACTCTGCTCAGCTCTGAGCTGACAACATAAATAACATTATTTCTAGTAAATCACAAAATGGCCAGATACATAAATAATTACAGGATAAGAGCTTTAAAGCTGATTTTACTGTGCTCCAGAACACAGAGGATCAAAAAACAAAAACAAAACAGGTGTTTTGGATTTTTTTGAGCAATCAAGGGAACTTCAGAAAGAGGGGAAAAAGACTATCAAGACATGAAGAAGTACCTTGGAATATTCAAATAAAATATAATGGTGAGTATGATTAGAGTCTACAGTGGGCATGGAAGCTAGTCATTGGAGATGAAATTTGGTCAGTAATTTGGATTGGTTTGTAGAAAGCTTCAGAATCTAGCTATCACTATTGTCCTGTTGATACATGAGAAAAACATCATAGCTGTATTGGTATTCTCCATACTCTGGATACCAACATTTATATATGAATTAATGCACACTGACTTCTTCTGCCATTCCTTAAAAAAAAAAAACCAAAAAAACAAAATAGGCTTTTTTTTTTTAAAGCAAAATAGACAACTAGCCCCTGTAACAAAAATGCAGACTGAGTTAAAATATGGCTAGAAGAACGTCCTTTGTAGAGTCCATCCACACTCAACGCCTCAAATTCACCAGAGAATATATTAAAAATTAAATAGTGGGAGGCTCGGTGTGGTAGAACATGGATTTAATCCTAACACTAATTTGGGAGAAGAGGCCAAAATTTCTGTGATTTTGAGGCTGGTCGGGTCTGCATAGTTAGTTCCAGGCCAGCCAGAGCTACATAGTGAGGCCATGTCTCAAAAAAAGGATTAAATAATAAAACTAAAAATAAGCAACACATATTATATGACTGAAATATACACTACCCGATGTGCATACTAAAAAAATGCACATTATAGTCTTTTCATTCATTTTAATCTACTCTAAATTTAGAACCAGCAAGGGTATAAGAATCTGAAATGTGACCTTTGCAGTCAAGGAACAAAGGACTATTACCATTATAAGTTGCACTATTTTTCACAATTAGTTCCAAATGTTCTCTGAATTCTTCCCGAGATGGATAAAGGCGTTTGCGCACATTTTCACGGAGTGTCTGTAGATCCATAGGCCGAGTGATGATTTTGTAATAATCCTTTACAACCTTTGCATTAACTGGAGTATGGAAAGGGTATGTCTGTGGAAACAAGAGTCAGCACCATTTGTGAGCAAGAACACTTGACACGGCCAATTATATCTTACTGGTTTACCAACTCAAGAGATTTTTCAGATGTAGTAATTCTGTTTCTTGCATTAAACCATTTTTTTTTCTTTTCTCTTCTCTCTCTCCTCCCTCCCTCTCTCCCTTCCTTTTTGGATTTTCTTTCTTTCTTTCTTTCTTTCTTTCTTTCTCTCTCTCTCTCTCTCTCTCTCTCTCTCTCTCTCTCTCTTTTTGGTTTTTTGGATTTGGTTTTTTCGAGACAGGGTTTTTCTGTATAGCCCTGGCTGTCCTAGAACTCACTCTGTAGACCAGACTAGCCTCGAACTCAGAAATCCACCTGCCTCTGCCTCCCAGAGCGCTGGGATTACAGGCGTGCGCCACAACCGCCCGGCTCCTTTTTTTTTTTAATTATTCTTGAGTTTATTTTTATTATTTTATGTGGATGAGTGTTTTGCCTACATAAAAGCCTGTGTATCCCATGTGTGCCTGGTGCCTGAGGAGGTGGTGAGCTTCCATGTGGGTGTTGGAAATTGAACATGGGTCCTTTGCAACAAGTGTTCTTAACCACTGACCCAACTATCCAGCCCCAGTAGTATGTACTCTTAACCATTAAATTGTCTTTCTAGTTCCATATATATTATACACTCATGGAATGCAAAAGCTATTCTTGTAAGATATACACGTTGGAGGCAAGAGAGATGCTCAGTGGTTATAGTAGCACAGTATACTCTTCCAGAGGATCTAAGTTTGGTTCCCAGTTCCTATGTCTGGGTACTCACAATCTCCTGTAATTTTGGCTCTACGTAATTCAATGGCTCTGGCCTCTAAGCACACTTGCATATGTATAGAGAGACATACACATAATTTTTTTTTTTGGTTTTTCGAGACAGGGTTTCTCTGTGTAGTCCTGGCTGTCCTGGAACTAACTCGGTAGACCAGGCTGGCCTCGAACTCAGAAATCCGCCTGCCTCTGCCTCCCAAGTGCAGGGATTAAAGGCGTGTGCCACCAACGCCCGGCCATACACATAATTTTTTAAAAAGATTCTTTCTACTTTAATAGCCAGAAATTTGAATTCATATATCTTAACACAAAAAAAGAAATGAGTTGAAACTAGAAATAAATTAGCTTTATATCCTCTTATAATTCATGTGTCCTGCCTACATTCTGTCCTTCATCACCTAATAGTCTATTAAGTCATTTAAAAACACAAAAATCCCAAACAATTACGAGTTTCAAATATGGGCTGGAGAAATGGCTCAGCGGTTAAGAGCACTGACTGCTCTTCCAGAGGTCGTGAGTTCAATTCCCAGAAACCACATGGTGGCTCACAACCATCTATAATGAGATCTGACGCCCTCTTCTGGTGTGTCTAAAGACAGATACAGTGTACTTAGATATAATAATAAATAAATCTTTGGGCCGGAACGAGCAGGGCTGACTAGAGCAAGTAGAGGTCCTGAATTCAATTCCCAGCAACCGCATGATGGCTCCCAACATCTGTATAGCTACAGTGTACTCATATACATAAAATAAATAAATCTTAAAAAAAATTCCAGATACAAAGATATACAAACTACTGCCATCTAGTTTGAAGTAACAGAAAATGCAAAAAGGCCTCTGTTTTCCTATTCTATATATCTAATGTAATGAACTCACATTTGGAAGATCTCTCATGTCATTGATAATAGACTCCAAGATAGAAGACAGTGTCACCATTGGGTCTGTCCGGCGCCGGTGGATGGATTTATGAGGTCTCTAAAAAACAAGAAATCAGAATGCTTTAGAGAGACAAAATATCCAATATCTTCAAATATACTGATTATTTTAGCTCAAGGACAGCCTAGATTACAAAGTAAGTTCTAGACTAGTCTGGACTAGAGGGGGGAGATCGTAAGTTGAAGATATGGTTCAGTGGTTAAGATACCTTGTAGCTTTTGCAAAGGACCTGGGTTTAGTTCCCAGTACCCACAGTGGCTTATAACTAACTCCGTAGTGCATCCTTTTCTGGGCCCTTCTGGCATTCAGGCATGTATCTACTAGACTTATTCATACACATGCAGGCAAAATAATCATGCACATCAAAGAGGGTCAGGCAGTAAGACGGCTCAGTGGATAATGGCACTTGCCATACAAGACAGTGACTATAACTTGATCTCCAGACTCCAGATAAAGAAGCAGAGAAATCAGGACAGCCAGGGCTACACAGAGAAACCCTGTCTTGAAAAATCAATCAATCAATCAATCAATCAACAAACAAACTAAGAAGAAGAAGAAGAAGAAGAAGAAGAAGAAGAAGAAGAAGAAGAAGAAGAAGCAGAGAACTGACTCCATATGTCCTCTGACTTTCACATGTGCATCATGGCATATGCACAACACACACACACACACACACACACCACACATTCACTGTATACATAAAAGCTGAGTGTGATAGCACATGCTATACCCAGTACTAGGGAGGCAGATAGCACATGCTAACCCAGTACTAGGGAGGCAGAGGCAGGCAGATTTCTGAGTTCAAGATCAGCTTAGTCTACAGAGTGAGTTCCAAGAAAGACACAGGGCTACCCAGAGAAACCCTGTCTTGAAAAACAAAATATAATATATAAATTTTAATAAGTTATATAATGAACAATATATATAATCCTCAAGGAATAGACACTGGTAACATCTGACACTGATAGAACCATGCTACAAAAGGCTAGGGGAATCAATGAGAATCCATCTGATAAAAAGAAAATGCAGATACTCACATTCAAATAGTCACAGTGAACAGTGGTTCCAACCCGCCGTTTTTTCTTGGGAGGAAGTTGTTGTTTAGGGAACTTCAGGACCAGAGATTTTCTGCGAACTTCATCCGCACTGCAATCAGTAACATGTCAGTGTGTTATTTATAGTTCACAGAAATAAGGGTGAAGAGATAGCTCAGTGGTTAAGAGTACTTGCTACTCTAACAAAGAGGACCCTTGTTCAGCTCTCAGCACCTATATGGTAGCTCACAACTAGACAGTAACTCCAATTCCAGTGGCTCTGATACAGTCTTCTGACCTCTGTGGGTACCAGGCACACACAATGGTTCACTTATATGCATGCAGGTAAAACACTCAAACACATAAAATAAATCATATAACTCATATAACATATAACATTTTAATAATATTTTAAAGATTTTTTAAAGACTTATTTATTTATTATATGTAAGTATGCTGTAGCTGTCTTCAGACACCCAGCAGAGGGCATCAGATCCCATTATAGATGGTCATGAGCCACCGTATGGTTACTGAGAATCGAATTCAGGACCTCTGGAAGAGCAATCAGTGCTCTTAACTGCTGAGCTTATCTCCAGTCCCCATTTATTTCTTTTTATTTATATGAGTACACTGTAGCTGTCTTCGGGCACACCAGAAGAGGGCATTGGATCCCATTACAGATGGTTGTGAGTCACCATGTGGTTGCTGGCAACTGAACTCAGGAGCTCTAGAAAAAGCAGTCAGTGAGTGTTCTTGTTTTTTTTTTTTTGTTTGTTTGTTTGTTTTTTGTTTGTTTTTTGGTTTTTCGAGACAGGGTTTCTCTGTGTAGCCCTGGCTGTCCTGGAACTCACTCTGTAGACCAGGCTGGCCTCGAACTCAGAAATCCACCTGCCTCTGCCTCCCAAGTGCTGGGATTAAAGGCATGCGCCACCACCGCCCGGCCAGTGAGTTTTCTTAACTGCTAAGCCATCTCTAACCCTTACATTATTTTTTTGGTGTGGTTGGTTTTTGTTTTGTTTTGTTTTGTTTTGTTTTTTGAGTCTCTCAATGTAGCACTGGGTGTCCTGGAACTTGCAATGTAGAATAGGCTGACTTTGAACTCACAGAAAATGCTGGGATTAAAGTACTGTACCACCACATCTGGCCTTACTTTTTACTTTTGAGACAATCTCTAAGTTGCCAAGGCTGATCTATTTTCCCAAGTTAGCATATAAAGTAATGTGTTTCATTATGGCATCTTATAAACATATTATTTTACTTTGTTCTCTTCATTCCTTCCATATTAGCCACCCTCATCCCTCAATCTCTCTTTGTCTCTTCCAATAGCTTCCCTTCAGCCTTCATCATCACATAGTTTCATTACTCTCTTCTTTTCCTCCTCCTTCCCTCTCAGTCTCCCTTAAAATCACTTTGTAGCTTAGGCTGGTCTTGAACTTTTTGATCATCCTGTCTCTGCTTCCCAGGTAGCTGGGATTATTGGCATGAACAACTTGGCCCAGCTCAAATGTTCTGAACATAATATCTCATTGTACAACTTGGGCTACATAGTCAGAAATCCTGAACCCATTTTTTAGGATGTGTGTGTGTGTGTGTGTGTGTGTGTGTGTGTTAATAATAGTATAGTAATTTTGAAACTATTTTACACTTACAAGTCAGAGAAAAGGGACAAATATATTGACATTAAGAATCAGAAAAGGGAGCCGGGTGGTGGTGGTGCACGCCTGTAATCCCAGCACTTGGGAGGCAGAGGCAGCCGGATTTCTGAGTTCGAGGCCAGCCTGGTCTACAGAATGAGTTCCAGGACAGCCAGGGCTACACAGAGAAACCCTGTCTCGAAAAAACAAAACAAAACAAAACCAAAAAAAAAAAAAAAAAGAATCAGAAAAGGGAAGCTGGGCAGTGGTGGTGCACACCTTTAATCCCAGCACTTGGAGGCAGAGGCAGGCGGATTTCTGAGTTCGAGGCCAGCCTGGTCTACAGAGTGAGTTCCAGGACAGCCAGGGCTACACAGAGAAACCCTGTCTCAACCCTACCCCCCCTCCCCCAAAAAAATGAATCAGAAAAGGGGCTGGAGAGATGGCTCATCAGTTTAGAACACTGACTGTTCTTCCAATGGTCCTGAGTTCAAATCCCAGCAATCACATGGTGGCTCACATCCATCCATAACAAGATCTAATGCCCTCTTCTGGAGTGTCTGAAGACAGCTATAGTCAGTGTACTTACATATAATAAATAAATCTAAAAAAAATCAGAAAAGGATACAAATATGAACTGGAATGATAAGTATAAGGTGACTTAAAGCACTAGTATGACATCACAATTTAAAATACACGTATACTTACTAGTTCTGACCACTAAAAAGCCCAGAAACAAGGATAACCCAGTGTTAACAAGTATATGCAATATCAAAATCTTTGTTTCTTTTTCTGTTTGTTTTTTAAGATTTACTTTTTATTAGTCTTAATTATGTGTAGGAAGTATATGTAGTGATATGTATAGTAAAGCCTTTCTCTCTGGCCACCACAGCCCAACTTGGTTTATACTTTTTAAAGCAGGAAAAATTTTAACATTTCCATTTTTAAAAATTTGTTTATTTTTACTTTATGTACATTTTGTTTTGACTACATGTATGTCTGTGGGAGGGAGTCACATTCCTTGGAACAGATGGTTGTGAGCTGCCATGTGGGTGCTGGGAACTGAACCATCTCTCTAGTCCCTAACATCTCCATTTCATCTATTAAATTTTCTAAGGGCAAAAAGATGTTATATAAATACAATTTGCTTTATAGTCTCTCATTTTATCTTAACTAGCCTCATGCTAGGTGTGGTGCTGCATGCCTGTAATCCTAGCTATGTGGGAGGCTGAGACAGAAAGATTCAATGTTTGAGGCTAACATGGACAATTTAGCAAAACCTTCAAAAAATTTGTGCAAGGCTTTGAAGATGTAGCTCAGTGATAGAACATTTACTTGCACCGGGCAGTGGTGGTGGTGCACGCCTTTAATCCCAGCACTTGGGAGGCAGAGGTAGGTGGATTTCTGAGTTTGAGGCAAGCCTGGTCTACAGAGTGAGTTCCAGGACAGCCAGGGCTACACAGAGAAACCCTGTCTTGAAAAAAACCAAAAAAAGGAAAAAAAAAAAAAGGAACATTTACTTCCCTACCGTACCTACCAGTACCACAAAAAATAAGCAAAACAAAACAACAAAAAACTATTCCAGTAAGGATACTTGTATAAATATTAAGACTTAGCCTGGCTGGCTTTGTGGCAAAAGCCTTTAATTCCAGCATTCCAGAAGCAGAGGCAGGAGGATCTCTGAGATCAAGATCAGCATGCTCTACAGAGTGAATTCCAAGATAGCCAGGAGTATGCAGAGTCTCTGTATTGAAACAAAACAAGACAAAACAAACAAACAAACAAACAAACAAACAAAAAAACCCCAACCAAACAAAACCAGAAGAAAAATAATCACTCAGAAAATATAATATGTAAAAGCAAGTAGTAAGCCCCAATGCTCCCCGGAATTTTTATTACCAGTAAAAATTACTTGTGATAATTCAAAGTTCCTACAACCCCTACTTCCACTTTAAAGAACAACCATACCACATTTACTCCTGCCAGCCACAATCATCAACCTAGACCAGATCTTTGCTTCAGCACTCCCTGACTACTATTCCTTACCTCTCAATTAGCTGCTTGCCCAAAACGATCTTGGTCCCTTCAACCTTGATAAGTTCTTCATTATCATTATGAATGACTGTCTTTTCCAGCTCTTCCTCTTGTTCCTCTGTCATGGCAACAGGGTTAGAAGGTGGGGCATTTGTTTGATAATAAAGGGGGCAGAATTTATTTGTCCTCATGTGCCCGATGGCACCACATGCTCCACATTTCAACTGCAACAGAAAAAGATAGCAATGTGTTAGAGGTAAACAGGGTGAAGGGTGTCAAAATGAGAACAAAATACATATGCAGCAGGGGAAAAACAAAAACAAACATCATTGGGGGACAGTTGAGACAAGGTTTCTCTGTGTAGCCCTGGCTGTTCTGGAACTCACTCTGTAGACCAGGCTAGCCTCGAACTCAGAGATCCACCTGCCTCTGCCTCCTGAGTATTAAAGGTATGTAGCACCATGCTTGGCTTAATATACTTACTTTTAAGTCAGGACGTTCCTTCATTTTTTTGGGCTTTTTCTCGGGTGGCCCCTTCAGCTTTTCCTTTTCCTGGTTCCGTTTAAGTCTCCTCAATTGTTCTTGAATCCTCCGTCGTTCTTTTCTCATCTCTTCTCGGTGTTGCTCATCAAAAAGGGCAAATTTTCGACTAACAGGGAAAAAAGACAAGGTCATAAGCAGCTTAAATCAAGATGACTACCCTGAAAGCTGCCATCTCAGAATATAAGTAATTCATCCAGGCAAAAATAAACTGTCTGCCATCTTCATCTTCCTTGTTAATCAGTCCCTCACATGTATAGAGTAACATTTCTTAGTCTAAGTCCTGAATTAGGCTTTGCTGTTGATTTTTGAGGCAATGTTTTTTTTTTTTGCAATACAGACTTGTCTAGAACCTGCCAAAATCTCCCATTATAGGAGATTTTTGCAGAGCCAAACTATCACAATCTAAATGTAGTAAACATGGTTATTTCTCTAGTGATTTGGCTCTGTTCAAATCCATAGATCTAAAGAAAAGAAGGTTCTAAATAATAACAGATTTCAAGGGTTAATGGTATATATTCCTATTACTACAATTCACATACATACTTTTCAATCATTATTATTTTCTCTGCCATACTCAAAATCAGCATATCAAACTCACATGAACTCTTCATCTTTTGTGGTCCGTATGCGTACATAAGCATCAATAACAGCTGCTTTTCGGACTGTCTCACAACGAACATACTCCTTCCCCTCCTCATCTCGAAATGTTCGATAAATCTTGAGACAGCGGCCAGTGGCAGAAGAGTTAAGGCTAGTCACCGAAGCTGTGTCATCATCTCTGTGATTGTTTCCTGCTGCTGCTGAGCCTGCTGCTGCAAGGTAAAAAAACAATTTCCAAACATTCCCCCAACACCCAAATAGCCACTTCTTGGGGTTGAACAGAGATGTTCAACATATCACAAAACTACAATTCTCCTAAAATAGAGTTGCTACTACCCACAAGAATACCCCGATATGCTCTCTTCCGACTCCTTTTTAACCACTGCCCATTTCCATTTCCTAAGTACAAATCTTCTAGAAATACCTTGGAGTATTGGGCTTCCTATTGGAGACAGAGAAGCAATAGTTAAATATTATTATTCCACTAAGCAGAAGGGAGATAGAAAACTCCCAGCAGCAAATAGTTGATGAAAACATCCAAGCAAGCACTCAAGAAGGAAGTAAGCCTAGTCTTAAGGCCTATCTAATGTATGTTTCTAAAACTTTAATATGAATAGGAACCCATTGGAGATCTTGTAAAAATGTAAGCCAAACTCAGTAGGTATGGAGAGCTCAGGCTCAAGATGATTCTGCCTTTTTAAACAAATGTCCATGTAATGTAGATACTGTGTTCTAGGATCATATTAGCAAAGAACTAGAGGACTAATGGTATAAAGCCATGTATCTTTACAAAGTAGCCAGAGACACAACATTTTTCAAAGCTTCACAGAGATGGGCAACAAAGATAAGACTAGTATGAATGAAAATGGTCCCTCTAATCTTCATCCTCAGACTTCATCCTCTCAGTATCTACATTCACTACCTGTTTGATGGTATTTGTAATGAGAGGCATCATGGAGACCTTGTTATCCATCACCCTCACCATCAGCCTCTGCAACTTTTGGTGGATGACTTTTAGCTCATTTGAGAATTTAAGACTTCTTTAAGAATCTTCTGTAAACCATGAATCTCAGAATCTTCTTCATATAATTTTAAATGTAAATTCAGTGTTCAAAGACAATCTGGAAAATTAATCCAGAGATTCTGCACTTTATTTTTTAAAGATAGGGTCTTACCATGTAGACCAGGTTGATCTTTAAGTCAAGAGCTTACTGCATCACCATCCCAATTGCTGGGATTAAAAATATCTGCCACCATACATAGCCAGATACTTCCTATATTTTTAAAACAAAGATCAACAGAGTCAACCAACCTGGACCTTAGAGGATCCCAGAGACTGAACTACCAAGCAAAGAGAAAGCATGGGCTGGACCTAAGTCCCCTGCACATATGTAGCAGATGTGCAGTATGGTCTTTATGCAGGTTCCCCAACAACTAGAGTGGGGGCTGTCCCCAAATCTGTTGCCTACCTGTGGATCCCATTCCCCTAACTGAGCCTCCTTGTCTTGCTTGCCTCAGTGGGAGAGGATGTGCCTAGTCCAACAATGAGTTGATGTGCCAGGGTGGGGTGATAACCAGAGTGGCCTCCCATTTCTCAGAGAAGAAAGAGGAATGGGAGAATGAGCGCCTGGTATTGGGATATAAAGTAAGTGAGTGAGTGAATGAATGAATGAATGGATAAATAAATGGAAAAATCTATTACTTTGGATGAAAGCCTAGAAAGCTGATTTGATTTTACATACAGTACTAATAGCCTGGTTTAGCCAGATACCTGACACAGAAAGAAGAAGTAGTAAGCTGGCAGCATCTCTTCAATTTTATACCCACAGACTGGAGTCATTTGTAGAAATTTTGCTATCTCATCTACAAATTTCTCTATACGCATTACCTACTTTGTCTTCAGCTTGGACTCAGTTATAGTCTGCAGTTATCTAAGCTCTGTTTTTGATCCTTTTCTTATCTGAGAAGTCCCCTTACCTAGTAGCATCCGCTGAAGTTCCTTCCTTTCCTGTTCTTCCCGCTCGCGAGACAGCTGAGAGCTTGTTTTCTTGTTCTGCAGCATATTCTCAATATTCTTTCCCATCTCTTCAAAGTCACTGTCTTCAGCTGAGCTGCTATCTGTGTCAGTTGATAAGACCTCTGTTGATGATAAAACCCTGGCAAGAGAGAGAAAACGTTAAAGACAAGGGAAATACAAGTGTACAAAGTAGGGTTGGAGAAATCAACCTTTAAAAGATCCACAGACAGAAAAAATACATCTTGCTAGATATTTCACAAATTTGCAAAATTACAGTAATTTTTTTTCAGAATTCCTAGAGGAAAGATGAGATAATGGCACACAGGTTATTTTCATCTATTTTCTTGAAAAAGACCCTCATTGTTTGTGTGCTTTCTCTTCTGCCCCTAGGTATGCCTTGAATTGTTTATTCTTCCTGTCCCAATCATCCAAACACAGCTCAGCTCTCCAGTACACAATATTTAGACTCATGGATCATTTTAAAAGCACATTATTCTTTCCTAAGTCACTGCAAGAAAAAAATATACCCCTTACCACACTTAAAACTACAAGGCCCAGCTCAAGTCAGCTACAAGAACTGTCACAGAACCAAGAGATCAAGCTAAGCAGTCCACAATATTCAAATTATCCTTTGCTAAATTACTTTGGAAACAGCAGGTTCAGCAGTCAGGGGGCAAAAAGGCAGGTGATGGGCTCAATGCTGAAGGATATTTGATGGCACTGTGAACCCTGAGAGATTGTGTTATGGTGTGGCTCAGCTCTTTTTTTTTTTTTTTGAGACAGGGTTTCTCTGTGTAGTCCTGGCTGTCCTGGCACTCACTCTGTAGACCAGGCTGGCCTCGAACTCAGAAATCTGCCTGCCTCTGCCACTCGAGTGCTGGGATTACAGGCGTGCACCACCACCGCCCGGCAGTGGCTCAGCTCTTAGCACACACTTTTAATCCCTCTGGCTGGAATGCCCTTAGTACATACCTTTAGTCCCACACAATGAAGGTAGAGTTACTTGGTAGAAGACACCCATATTTGAAAATGATGTCTAGTAGGGTGGCAGACAAAGTGACAAATCAGAAAAATATTTGACAGAACAGGATCTGCCCAACACTTATGAGAAGAGAGGAAAGGGAAGCTACTTGAGGGGCTGTGAGAGAGGAAGAAAGCAGTTTTTTTTCTGGGAGAGTTGTACAGAGTCAGAAGAGAGAAGCTAGCTAGACCCAGGTGAAGATAGAACAAGCCAGAGAATAAGAAGAAAGAACCAGATGATGCCAAAGTCAGTTGAGGCCAAGCAGAAGAATTCAGGAGAGGCCAGGAGAGAGAAGCCAGATTCAATCAGTCAGCTCAGAGAAGAGTTTGAGTCAGAACAGCTGAGTTGAACCAGCCAGTCAGAGCTCAGAAAGAACTAGAAACGGTGAGCTCACTCAGAAGTGAGTCTCAAAAACTGAAAACATTCTAATCCTAGATAAGACTGTACAGAGGCTAGAAAGCCTGGGTTAGCAGACTGAGGCATTAAGTCTCCGAAACAATTACATCAGAGGAATAAAAGATACTTTTATAATTCAGAGCCAGCTGGGTGTCATACTGTTCAAAGCCAGCCTGAATTACATATTAAAACCTTGTCTTTAAAAACAAGAATAGGGAGTCCGGCAATGGTGGCACATGCCTTTAATCCCAGCACTTGGGAGGCAGAGGCAGGCGGATTTCTGAGTTTGAGGCCAGCCTGGGTGAGTTCCAGGACAGCCAGGGCTACACAGAGAAACCCTGTCTCGAAAAACAAAACAAAACAAAACAAAACAAAACAAAACAAAACAAAACAAAACCAGGAATAGGTACTCTTGCAGTCTTATTACACACAGTGACTGATATTTTAAATACCCAAGCACCTAGTTACATTTTTTAACTGACCCCTTCTTCATTTGCAATATCTGGTAGAGCATGGGTACCTATGGCCCAGAATATAGGAGATAGATATAGGATTATTGAAAGTTTGAGGCCAACGTAGCCCACATAGCAAGTTCAAGATCAGCAGGACTACCTCATTCCAAAATAGAAAAATAGTATCAGAGCTGGAGACAGAGTTTACTGATAAAGTATTGTCTTGCACGCACAAGACCATTAGTTCAAAATAAAACACGTCTAGCTTAAACTTTCTACAGTACTGAATCAGCATACTTGTTCTGTAGGTCAAAGATGCGCTGACATTCCTCTTTGTAACGTTCTTGATGCTCAGCCACTGAAAACCTTGATCCACGGGCAAATTTACTCATGGGCCCCTCTCCAGAGCGAGCCTGTTCTGTTGACATCGTGCGTACCACATCAATAACTTCCCAGCGGGACAACTTTTTAATCTGAAAGAAACACAGAATCACACATATGTAACTCATTAAGGAATGGTAAAGGACAAAATAGAGCCATGATTAGAAACAGGAAAAAAAAGCCTAAAAAGTTTAGAAAGTTTTGGTAAAGTATTTAGGCTCTATCACGGTCTACACATAAAAGCCCCAGATGACTCTATACAACACCTTCCTACCTTTTCTACCTGCATACAAAACCTCTTACTAGGAGTTTTCCTCTTCTAAACCTACCTCTTCCTCAGGCACACCAAATTTACGAAGAAGTTGCTTGGCATTTTTCAGAGACAGGCGACGAAGGTCTGCATCTGTTCCTGTGACTGTCTTTTTCACTGGCTGCGGCTCCTTATCATCCTGTCTCAAACAAAAACAAGCAAGAATCTGAAGCTGACCTCCTAACAGTAAGCATCTATGCCATTCAAGTAAATAAAACATTTCCAGGCCCTCCACTCTATTCATCGACTGTTCAATCCTCATTCCTCCTGTTTTGATTTCTAGACTCTCACCTTCTGCTGTGTTGGTTTGTTTGGAATCTTCACATAGGAGAACCCTTCACCACATCCTGTAGGATCTGCTACTCCAGTCACCTCCAGGAGACATTTGCCCTTCATGGCAGCAATGAAAGCCCTTGTAGTATTCCAAGGAGCAGTACGAACCTGAGATAAAGGAAAGGATTCACAGGGTTGTAGGGAACATAGTTCCATACCTACTACCTAAAAACATTTCATAATTTCTTAAATTATCAAGTTAAATATAGTGGCTATCCAATGCTTGGATCTCTTCTATGGTACTTACAACATGATATTAAATAGAGACTCAGAGTGCAACCAGGATAAGAAATATGAGTAAACAATGATGTTCTTTAGTCCATTATCCATAGGACTTCAGTAGGTAGTATTGTACCCACACTCAGGATGCTCATAGAAGGCAACTACATTTGATTATCATGGCTTCCTTATTCTGATGTTTTTTGGAGACAGGGTTTCTCTGTGTAGCCCTGGCTGTCCTGGAACTCACTCTGTAGACCAGGCTGGCCTTGAACTCAGAAATCCGCCTGCCTCTGCCTCCCAAGTGCTAGGATTACAGGCGTGCGCCACCACGCCCGGCCTGATTTTTTATAATAGGGTCTTTAGCCCAGGTTGGCCTGAAACTCCCTAGGTAGTAAAGCTTATCCTTGAATATCTGATCCCCCTGCTTCAAGAGTGATGAGATTATAGATGTGTGCCATCTCGTTAGCCCAAAACCTTTTAAAACAAGATAACGATAAGCACTGATTTTAAAAAGGGTGTTGAGGGCCAGAGATGGCTGGCTCAGTGATTAAAAGCAGTTGGTGTACAATCACAAGGACTAGAAACTGGATACAAGCACCCACATAAGAAGGCCCATGTGCACAAATACCTAAAACTCCAGTTCTCAGGAATCTATGTGATTCCTTCTTTTGTACTCTATATACAGGCACGCACACACATACAAACACAAATAAGTAAATCTTTAAAAGTTTTCTTTGAATTAAGAAAAAGTACAAGAGCCCAGGCAGTGGTGGTACACACCTTTAATCCAAGCACGTGGGAGGCACAGGTAGGCAGATCTCTGTGAGTTCTAGGCCAGCCTGGTTGACACATAAGTTCCAGAACAGCAAGGATGACAGAAAGAAGAAAGAGAAACAGGAGGGGGTAGGGAAAACAAGAAAAAAGGAAAAAAATTAAGGCAGGCTGGAGAGATGGTGTATTGGGTGGGGGGGAAAGACTGAAGTCTTGAGGGCCAGCAGAGAGAATGGAAGCAGGCAACCTAAGGAGATAGGAGTTGGCGGGGCCCTCTAGAATGCACCAGAGACCTGGGAGGTAAGAGTCTTTCAGGACTCAAAGGGAGGGACCTTAGATGAAATGCCCTACAGTGGGGAGAGGGAACTTGTAGAGCCACCTCCAGCAGGAAGACAGGGCATCAAGTGAGGGATGGGGTTGCCATCCCACAGTCACGACTCTGACCCAGAATTGTTCCTGTCTGAAAGAACAGCAGGGATGGAAATGGAGAAGAACCTGAGAAAAAGAAGGTCCACTGACAGGTCTAAAGTGGGATCCAGCTCAAGAGGAGGCCCCAAGATCTGACACTATTATTGAGGTTATGGAGTGCTCACAAAAAGGGATCTATCATGACTGCACTCCGAAAGATCCAACGAGCAGCTGAAAGAGTCAGATGTGCAGCTATTTGCACCCAACCAATGAACAGAAGCTGCCGACCCCTGTGGTTGAATTAGGGGAAAGCTGGAAGAAGCTAAGGAAGAGGGTGACACTCTTAAGTGAATAAGCAGTCTCAATTAATCTGGACCCCTGAGATCTCTCAGATACTGGACCAACCAGATAGCATAGACCAGCTGATATGAGGTCCCCAACACACATATACAGCAGAGGACTGCCTGGCCTATGTTCAGTCAGAGAAGATGCACCTAACCCTCAAGAGACTAGAGGCCCCAGGGAGTTTAGAGGTCTGGTGGGGGTAGGAGGTGGGGGGTGGGGACATCCATGTGGAGACAGGGGGCAGGGAGGAGGTTTGGGATGTGGAACAGTTGGAGGGTGGACTGGGAAGGGAATAAAATCTGGAGTTTAAAATAAATAAATTAGCCGGGCAGTGGTGGCGCACGCCTGTAATCCCAGCACTTGGGAGGCAGAGGCAGGTGGATTTCTGAGTTCGAGGCCAGCCTGGTCTACAGAGTAAGTTCCAGGACAGTCAGGACTATACAGAGAAACCCTGTCTCGAAAAACCAAAAACCAAAACAAACAAACAAATAATTAAATGTGAGCTGAGCACTGGCATGCGCACATTTATTGCTCTTCTCTTTTCACTAAAGACATGATGTCACCAGCTGCTCAAAGCCCCAGATGTCTTAATTCCCTTGCCATGATGCCTTTTAACTAGGAAATGTGAGCTGAAATAATCTCATTCTCCCTCAAAAAAAAAAAAAAAAAAAAAAAAAAAAGACCGTTTACTACTTTCAGAAGACCTAGGTTCCAAATGCCCACACAAGGTAGCCACCTCTAACTCCATCTACAGAGAAATCCGATGTCACTGAGCTTCAACAGGCACCTATGCTAACCTACTTTTTTTTTTTAAAGATTTATTTGTATGTATGTGAGCACATAAAATACTTTTTTTTTTATTGAAAGAACATAAAAAATGGATGGGTTTGGAGGTTCATCAGAAGATCTGGAAGGAGTTTGGGGAGAGAGGAAAGGAAATAATCAAAATATATCGTGTAGAAAAAGCCAAGAAAAAGAAAAAGAATTTTTTTTTTTTTTTTTGGTTTTTCGAGACAGGGTTTCTCTGTGTAGTCCTGGCTGTCCTGGAACTCACTTTGTAGACCAGGCTGGCCTCGAACTCAGAAATCCACCTGCCTCTGCCTCTGCCTCCCAGAGTGCTGGGACTACAGGCGTGCGCCACCACGCCCGGCTGAAAAAGAAATTTTTTAAAAAAGGGAAGCTATTACTCTCTTCAGACAAACTAGAAGAGGGCATCAGATCCCATTACAGATGGTTGTGAGCCACCATTGGTTGCTGGGAATTGAACTCAGAACCTCTGGAAGAACAAGCAGCTAGTGCTCTTAACCACTGAGCAATCTCTCTAGCCCCAACATGCACCTAATTATGTGCACACACCTACACACAAACACAGATATACAAGTAAAGACAAAAAAAAATACAAGCTTGGGAATGGTTGCACATGCCTTTAATCCCAGTACTCAGAAGGCAGAGAGGCAGGAGGATCGCTGAGTTCATGGCCAGCCTGGTCTACAGAATGAGTTCCCGGACAGCCAAGGCTACACAGAAGAACCCTGTCTCAAAAAACAAAACAAAACACAAACCAACCAATCGACCAATGAACCAACCAACCAACCAAACAAGTGTTGAAGAGCATGTTGATATATCTGTACTTTTAATACTTGGGAGACAGGAGTAGGAAGATTTAAAGTTCTAGGCCAGACTGGGTTACAAAGCAAGATTCTGTCTCAGAAAAAAACAAAACAAAAAAAACAGTTTGTAAAATCTTACTTCATCATCAATCTTCATCTGGAAATCTTCTTCGTTTTCTTCCTCAGGAGCAAAAAAGGACTTCTCTCCATAGCCAGCATCCTGAAAGAAGACAATTCTATGCATAAATAGTCAAATGAAAAAACAGTTTTACTGGATACCAAATCGAAATATAAAATACCAAACCATATTCTGCATAGAAAATGGATTCTGCAATTTTTAATGTATATATTATTGCTGAGTACCCTTGAGATCCTTGAGCTACTAGAAGATATGCCAAATTCACAGGAATTTGCTGCATTAGTTCAGAGGCAGAATGCTTGTCTAATATGTGCATGGCCCTGGGTTCAAACAAGTTTTTTTCTAGAATCTTTTTAAAAATGATTTATTTTTATCTTATGTGCATTGGTGTTTTGCTTGCATGTATGTCTGTGTGAAGGTGTCAGATCCCTGTGACAGGAGTTACAAACAGTTGTGAGCTGCCATATGGGTACTGAGAATTGAACCCAAGTCTTCTGGAAAAGCAGCCAGTGCCCTTAGCCCTTAACCGCTATCCCTTTAGCCCTGACACACACATAAAAAGTTTACAAGGAACTTATGTAGATGTGTAAATAGCTTACGGCCCATTTTAAAACCAAACAATCTAAACTAAAGAGAAAGAAAACTTCTAACTACAGAATTCCTCAGTTGGACTTGTTCTGTTTTGGCCTTTATGGTGTTTTGAAAGAAAATGGCTTCCATAAGCTCACAGGGAGTGATACTATTGGGAGATGTGGCCTTGTTAGAGAAGGTGTGGCCTTGTTGGAGAAAATGCATCAGTAGGGGTGGGCTTTGAGGTCTCAAATGCTGAAGCCAGCCGCAGTGTCACTCTGTCTTCCTGTTGTCAGCCAATCTAGATATAGACCTTCAAGCTACCCCTCTAGCACCTGCATGCTACCTTGCTTCCTGATGATAATGGACTAAACCTCTGTCTGAACTGTAAGCCAGCACCAATTACATGCTGTCCTTTGTAAGTGTTGCCATGGTCATGGTGTCTCTGCACAGCAACAGAAGCCCTAAGACAGCCTTATATGCTATGCATCTCTAAACCATACTTCCAGCTATCGTCTCTGCCTACCTAGGAATCTGTAAAGACCTTTCCCTGCTTGTTTTACAAAACAGTCACCACTCAAATATGCTATCATTTTTAAAGGAAGGCAATATGATTTAAGTTCCTCACCGAGCCTCCCATTGCCATTTAGCAACACTGTAGCTTTCCTTAGAATCCATACACACACAAAGTACCTCATACAGTTTAAATTGTTGAATAACCAATAATAATCTAGTAACTATTATCTCTACAGTATTCTCTTCTATCTTTCTGAAAAGAAATATAGACATAAGCAGTGCCTAACAAGAAGAGGCTCACCTTTAGTCTCTGTTCTGCAGCTATCATGCTATAATAAGCACAGCACTGTTCTGGAGATACCATAGCTCTGATCTCCTCTTCCGTTGGTAAACGAAAATCAGACTTCAGCACCCACCAGTTTGAATCCATCCCTGGAAAAGATTCAGGGAAAACTTTTCTGAATTCTAAAACTCAAAAGTAACACTACAGTTAACTGACACTGAACGAAGAAATGCCCTAGATATGACTAGTCAACAAAACTCTACTGTCAGGTTTCTTACATCTTATGTAAGACATGCAAATACTCACTTGGACTATACTAGCAATTATCATCAAATTATCAAAGTCTCTAGTTACAAGGTTTGGTACCTTCCCCTTTTGACAGCCATCAATTTCTATTCAATTAGCTATAATTTCTTTTAACTGACTGTCATTTTTTAGGAGTATGAGAACATCAGAGAAGTCAAGAAGTCACACTGATGACCTGTACGCTTGAAGTCAGCACACAGCTTTAGCCTCTTCCGGATGCTGCTTTCTGAATGTGAAGGAAAGGCTTTCTTTATATCTTCCATCCGTATCCTCCGTGGCCTATCTTTACTCTTCCAAAAGAGCCGGTAAATAAAAACCTGTCCAAAAGGCCAAATACATTTTATTATATAAAGGATAAAAGCCCTTACCAGGGTGCCTTCTCCAACTAAGCTCAGATGTGTTTTCATCGTTCTATTAGCAAGTGCATCTTAGCCCACCTCTCATACTCCCACCTTACCTGAAGAAAGTCTCGGATGTGTGTATTGGCCCTTTTGGAGTTAGGACCAGGAACTTCAAACAAGGGACACTGCTGGCCCACAACAAAAATATCCACTAACTCTCGAATATAGTAACCCTGCCTTGTTCGAATGATCAGGAAGTCAGACTCTGGCATCTTATGAAGATAAATTGGAGCACGAAAAAGGTTGTTCTCAAATGCCTAATGAAAGTAAACCACAAAAGTTAACTTACATAAACTCTCTAGAAAATTCAGCCAAGTATTAAAAGAGGAAAGAAAATTTAATTTGATCTATATTCATTAGCACTAAAGTCTATATAAGATGAGCAAAATATGAAATATCAAAAAAAATTTTTTTTACCCACTGTCTTTTAGAACCTAACAAACAAAAGAAAGAAAAACTTAAAAAGCAGAGCCAGGAATAGCAGTGTATGCTTCTAATTCCAGCATTCAAGAGGCTGAGGCAGGAGGTTCAAGGCCATCCTGGGCTACACAGTAGTTCCAGGCTATGTAGTAGTTCCTGAGCTATGGCAGGAAACTGTCTCTCAAACAATTGAGGACCATTTGGGCATAGTGGCATATTCTGTAATCCCAGCCCTTGTTAGGAGAAACAGGAAGATTAGGATTCAAGACCAGCCAGGTGAATTTGAGGCCAGCCTGATTGCATGAGGACCCTCCCTTCCCCACAAAAAATAAAATTAAAAATGGGTCTGGGTGATGGTTCAGCAGGTAGAATGCTTGTTTGTACAAACATAAGAACATGAGTTTGAATCTCTAGCACTCACATAAAAAGCTGAGCACCAAGATATAGTGGAATTTAGTGGTAACCACAAGATCCTATAAAGCCTGCTAGCCTGCTAAACTGCACTCCAGGATCTATGATAGCTGATGCTATCTCAAAATTAAGGTAGCAAGACAACTGACAATGATCTCTGGCTTCCATACATGGATATAAAACACACACAGATACACACAAACTAATTAACTAGCTAGCTAGATAATTAATTAATGGTACTGGAGGAAAAGGTATTATACAACATACATATAATCCCGGCACTTGCAAAGCAGAAGGAAGAGGATCAAGAGTTCAAGGGCATTCTTGCCCACATAGCAAATTGGAAGGCAACAGAGGCTATATGAGAGAGACTAAAAAAAAAAAAGTGAAAAAAAATTATACAGTTTAAATTCAAAAGAAACTGCTTTTGCCAGTCACTGTATGAAGCCATAGATGTCAAAGTTCTGAGCTTAAGTTTACTTAGCTATAAAATGCAGGATATTTAAAATGCCTATATTTCATAGGACTATTATGAAAAGCTTTATAAATACAATAATATATTCCTATCCTACAGTTTCACACACAAGAAGTGAGGACAAAATAATTTAGGGGGATAAAGTCTCACAGAAGCCCAGGGAGGCAACTCTCCTATATCACTCAGACTGTTGAGAACTAGGATTATAGGTGTGCTACCACCATTACCTGGCTTCAGAATATTTTTTTTTTGTTGTTGTTTTTCCGGGACAGGGTTTCTCTGTGTAGCCCTTGGCTGTCCTGTAACTCACTCTGTAGACCAGGCTGGCCTCAAACACAGAAATCTGCCTGCCTTTGCCTCTCAAGTGCTGGGATTATAGGTGTGCGCCACCACTACCCAGCTCAGAATATTTTTTTATAAATTAATTAATTAAAAATAAAACAAAAACAATGAAGCAAAGTAGCAAAGTATGCTAAGTGGACAGAATAAACAAAAACACAGAAGAGCAGTTGAACATAAATATTTGAAATAGAAGCAGAAGCTCAACACACACAGACACACACACACACCCCTCCACAAATCAAACAGTAACCAATCCCCACTCTTCTATATTTAGGCTGAAGATCTAAAAATAACAAAGAATTATTTTCATGGAAGTCTCTTGCCTTCAATTTTAAATTATCTTTTTGTTTTGCCAGTTTTGTTTTTTTAAGACAGTCTCCAATTTACCAAACTGGATGGAAACATGCTACATAGTTAAGGGTTACTTTGAACTCCAGATCCTCCTGCCCTCCATATCCAGTGGATTATACTAAACTTTTAAATTCTTCCTTTTTTATTTTTTAAAATATGTAAGAGTGTTTGCCTTTATCTATGTCTGTGTATCGCATAGATAAAGTGCTCAAGGATACTAGAAGAGTTCAGATTCCCCTGAAACTAGAGTTATAGATGTTTGTGAGCTGCCCTGTAGGTGCTGAGAAATCAAATTCCGTCCTCTAGAAGAACAGCCAATGTTCGTAGCGGCTGAGCCATCTCTCTAGACCTTTCTTCTTTTTGAGACAGGGTCTTACTACATAGCCCTGGATGACCTGGAACTCAATATGTAGACCAAGCTGGTCTCAAATTCTGCCCCCTCCCCAAGTGCCGAGATTAATGGTGTGTACCACCACACCCACAATTACTCCCAGTGGATTATACTACCTTATACCTAATATATGAACACCTCAATCAGCCAAAATTGTTGCTTTCTGGGCAAACTTGCTCCTTATCTATCAATTTCCTTAGAAGAGAATGAAACCAGGAAGGAATTCTTCACCTGCAGTAACTGGCCAGGATGAAGAGAACCCAGGAAAGGCGATGTATGGCAATAAACAGTTTCTCCATATTTGCAATCTGGGGCTCCAGGATCTTTTCCAGGTTTCTAGAAGAAACATAACAAACTCAGACTTACAGAATAAAACCAATAAACATACATGTAATTTTCCATAAGCATAGCATTTGCTATTAACAAGAGATACCACTCTTTCTATATGGTAAAATACATTTTCATAGATTATTATTACATACCTAATTAGAGTTATAGTGATAACAAAAATTTCAGGGCCTGGAGCAACTGCTCTATGGTTAAGAACATTTGTTGTTTTTATAGAGGACCCAGGTTTGGTTTTCAGCATTCATATGGTGGCATACAGCCACCATACTTCCAGTTCCAGGGGATCTGACAGACTCCTCTGGCCTCCTCAGGCACATGTATGTGGTGTGCATACATACATACATGCAGCAAAACACTCATGCACATAAAATAAGTATTTAAAAAATCATACACATACAAAAAAACATACAAATTATTTGAGTACAGTCTCACCCGTTTATAGTAGTTTTTTATCTTGGTTGCCATGCCAACTTGCATCATTAGTGGTCCATTTTCCTCACTATATTCAGCAAGAATAAGGTCTCCATCTTTGCCTGTGAGGTCCTGAGGTGTGCGCATAAAAAACATCTCTCCACCACCAGAGGCTTGCCTCTCTTGTTCTCTCATCTGTCCAAAATGAAGACAATATAGCCTATTCCACACAGGAAAATAAACTACATACACACTGATATCCAATCTGAGACAATACTAAAATTTTTTTACATGCTATTTTTTTTCAATTTCATTGTGAAAACTTTCAAACAAAACTCTAAAACTGAAAGAATAAAATTCTAAACATCTTTTCTTTCACTATTTAAGCATTTTCCCTATTTAATCTGTAAATTTTCTATAGATTTTAGTAAACCACTTTTGAAAGCTACAATATTTTAGCTTTAGGTATATTCATATAAATCTTCTAGAGGTTAGGAATTTAGCTCAGTGGTAGAGCACTTGTCTAGCAAGCTCAAGGCCCCGAGTTCAATCCTCAGCTCCTAAAAAATATTTTCTATGAATAAGGACATTCTTCTGAATAACCAAAATAAAATTGTATCACATCTGAGAAAATAATCCCTAATATAATCTTATATCCAGTATAACACTCCCCCCCCCCAATTTGTACTCCAATTATCTTACAGAACTTTTTTTCTAACGAGGTTTCACTTATACCTTTGCCTTCTTTTTGATGTGCTTCAGCAAAGGCTGGACTGAATGTGGACCTGGCTGAGATAGTGCCCCAAAGGAGTACTTTTTTAGAGGTGGGCGATGGAACTGCCGGAGTTTGATGGGTCCCATGTGGGTGGGAAAGAAAGGCTGCCGTAATTCTACAGCTGGAATTGAGTGCTAAACAGAAAACAGAAGAGTTAAAAGTAAATACTAACTCCTTCCAAGGCAATCTTTACCCATATCCTCTGTCAAAACAAAGCAGCTATTTGTACCTGGATAATATTCCCTCCGAAAGTACCTCGAAGCCCCTGTTGCTTAGGATAGTAATACTCATCATTGGAGAGATTCCACGGATCTTTCACTTCTGGCTGAGACATGTTCTAATGATAGATCACATAAGTACTGGTCAGACTACCCTTTCCTAATACCTTTCTTTGTTCTTCTAAATACCAAGTCCCTTTCTTTTCACAAACCTGCTGTGGTTCTTCCTTGATGACTCCTGTTTTTCCTAAGAGAATTCGACTCTTCTTCAGAGATGATTCTTTCTTACTCTCCTTAGAAGGGGAATTGGAAGTAGCTTCTTCCTTCTCATCAGGGATCTCTGAAGATATAACAAGAATGACTTCAGAATTGATATCCCTAAATGCTCAATTCTGTTCTTTGCTCCTGTTTTCTCCTCTTCTTCCTCTATTTCTCCTACCCTCTACCCCACCCCTCTATACAATACTAAGGATTGAAACTAAGGTCTTACACAAGCTAGGAAAAGATTCTACCACTGAGCTACATCTCAGCCCTCTGACACCCTTTTGCATTATCTTTAGATTCAGTATCATTAAATTGCTAAAGCTGTCCTGAACACACTCTGCAGCCTAGGCAGGCCTTGAACTTAAATAGTCTTCTTGCCTTGGCCTCATAAGTAGCTGGGATCCATGCTACCAGGTCCAGCTAAAATTCACCTTTCCACTGATATTTTTGGAGTTCCTAAGTAGATCTATCACTCCACTTCCATGCTTTTAGTTGGTAATTCTCTCCAGCTAGACTATATCTGATGTCTTTTGTTTCAAGAGTTTCTGTGTAGCCCTGGCTGTCCTGGAACTCTGTAGACCAGGTTGGCCTCGAACTCAGGGATCTGCCTGCTTCTGCCTCCCACGGTGTTTACCACCACTGCCCAAGCCATGTCTAATGATGTCTTGAAGATACAATTTTAAACAATTCTACATGAATTTTTCCTAAACAATGGTCAAACACTAAAACTGGCAGCCACAACTCTGCTTTTAAAAATTCATCACCTAAGCCAGGCGGTGGTGGTGCACGCCTTTAATCCTAGCACTTGGGAGGCAGAGGCAAGTGGATTTCTGAGTTCGAGGCCAGCCTGGTCTACAGCGTGAGTTCCAGGACAGCCAGGGCTATACAGAGAAACCCTGTCTCGAAAAAAACCAAATCCCAAAAAAACAATAAATAAATAAATAAAAAAATTTATCACCTAAAAGTTTCTAGTTTTTTTCTTCTCTAACATTTTTATATCCTCTTGCCCTTTGACATTAATAAGATATCAAAAATAAAGAGCATTGCCTTCTTCCATCAACATACCCAAAATCAAGTTCTCATCATTGGGATCAAGTGTCAAAACAGGAGGCTCAAGAATTCTAGGCATGTTCTGAGCATCCCAAATGATATTGTCCTCCCAACGTCCATATACCAGATCTTCATTATCAATGGGGAAAATGGAGTACCAAGGTTTATCATCATCCAGTGTAGCTGTAAAACCTGACCAAAACAAGAAAAGAAAACAGTAACAAACAAAACATTAATACTCCTTTCATTTATAATCCTAGAAAACAGAAAAAGAAAACACTAGTGCAGATACTCACATAACTATCCAAAGAAACCTACTAGATATCACGTATATCTCACTTTGATAGAAACCACTGCTAACAAAATGTTCATTGCAATACTGCTTGTTATAGTTATACAGCCTTAGGGAAATAATTATGGGGGGGGGGCTGGAGGGATGGCTCAGCAGTTAAGAGCACTGGTTGCTTTGCCAGAGGACCCAGGTTTAATTCCCAGCACCCACATGTTAACTTACAACTATAACTCCTGTTCCGGGGGATCTGACACCTTCACAGAGACAAACATACAGGCAAAACTCCAATGCACACAAAATATAAATAAGTAATTCATTTAAAAAAATGATGGTGATCAATATTGATATTAAACTATATTTGCAAATAAAGCAATTATCAGTAAGGAAAACATGCTTCTAAGAATATTATGCACAAAATAAGAATAATTAAGAATATTATGCATTCAAGAGACAGAGAGAAGGATTGCAAGCCTGAGGCCTGACTAGTTGTCTATACACCAAGATCCTGTATCAAAACACTATGTTACTGAGTTGGATAAGGTAGCAATCTCCTTTAATCCTAGAACTTGGGAAGCAGAGATAGGAAGAGGCCAGTCAGAGATGCACAGCAAGACTTTGTCTCAAAAAAAAAAAAAAACCCCAAAAATTTAAAAGAGAAACTCTGCAACCAATAAAGTATTTAACTAAAACTGAAGAGAAAAACCTTTTCAAAAGAATTTTTAAATTAAGGCATTTTAAGCCAGGTGGTAATGGCACACACTTTTTTTTATTTTTTTTTTGGTTTTTCGAGACAGGGTTTCTCTGTGTAGTCCTGGCTGTCCTGGAACTCACTCTGTAGACCAGGCTGGCCTCGAACTCAGAAATCCGCCTGCCTCTGCCTCCCAAGTGCTGGGATTACAGGCGTGCGCCACCACCACCCGGCGATGGCACACACTTTTAATCCCAGAACTTGAGAAACAGGTGAATCTCTGAGTTTGACGCCAGCCTCATCTACAGAAAGTTCAAAGACAGTCATGGCTACACAGAGAAACCCTGTCTTGAAAAAACAAAAATAAAATTAAGGCTTTTTTGAGTTGGGTGTGGTAATGTATATGTATAATCAGCACTCAACATATAATAAGGGCTGAGGATAGAGTTCAAGGACAACCTGAGTTATATACAGTAAGACTGGATAAAAAAAAAAATCAATGGCAGGGTGGCGACAGTGGTGTGTTGCCTGAATTGTAAAATGAATCCAGGGTAACTGAGAAAATGTAGAGAATACACAATGGCATAAGAAAACTAAAGAAACTAAAAATAACCACTGCAGTTACTTCAATATGTTTTTGTCAGATTTTTGTTTATATGATTCTATGGTTTTCATTTTTACAAATGGAAATCAAATATGCTGTTTCCTATTTCCTTTTCTTTACATTTTAAATACTTCCTGGCATTTACTGGATCAATCACAGTACTCAATAGGCTAAGTTAGAAGAATTCTTAGTTCAAAGCAAGCCTGGACTACATACATGGCAAGTACTAGGGATACAGAGTGAAATCCTGTCTCAAAAATCCAATAAATCAAGGTGACTTTTAAATATGCCCCTTCTGACCTCAGTTGGTCTAAAGGTTATCAAGATCACCAAGAATAATTGAGAGATTGCCAAGGACTTGTTTAAAAGTGCTTTCAAGTCTGACTGATGGCTCTCACATAAATAGATAAGATCATTATGCTTAAAACCATTTTTTCTTCTAAAAATTCATAAATAATGAATGTTTCCTGTATCATTAACATTTATATAGACTACTTTGAAAACTTATATATAAAATTAGGTTCTAAGAGAAAATTAAACAAGCTATAGCAGCAAATACCTTTAATTCCAGCACTTGGGAGGCAGTGGCAGGCAGATCTCTGTTTCAGGGTTTCAAGCTAGCCTGGTCTACACATAGCTGGGACTATACAGTGAAAACTTGTCTCAAAAAACAAACAAAAGCAAGAGAAAAACCACAGTATAGAAGGGTGCAATGGTTTACACATGTAATACCAGCACATGTGAGACAAAGGTAGGAAGACTGCAATAAAGCTGATGCCAACCTGAGATACAAGATAGACAAGACTCTTATAAAGCACTGCCACCATAGCACTCAGGAGAGAGGTAGGCTCTCTGTGAGTTTGAGGCCAGCTTACTTTACATAGAAACCTTATCTTAAACAAACAAACAAGGACTGGAGAGAAGGCTCAGTGGTTAAGAGCACTGACTCTGTTCTTTCAGAGGTCCTGAGTTCAAATCCCAGCAACCGCATGAAGGCTTACAACCATCTGTAATGGGATCTAATGCCCTCTTCTGGTGTGTCTGAAGACAGCAGCAGTGTACTCATATAAATAAAGTAAATCTTTAAAAAGGCAAAACAAACAAAAACAGCGTTGTAACACTGAACTCAAACAATGGCATGGCAACAAATACCTGTATTGGAGAACTTAGGAAGCCTGATTTAGGAAGATGGTGAGTTTAAGGACAACCTGAGCTAAACAGTTGAGTTCCAGGTTAGCTTCAGGTACAGAGCAAGACTTTGTCTGAACATAATTAAGCTTAACCATATACTCGCAGAAAACAAAATATCAAAAAAGTGAATAATTGATAATCTCTAGAATATCAGAATTTTCCCTTTTGATGTTGTTTTCATGCGTTTAAGCACAGTTTTGTGTATGTGTGTTTTGTTGGTTTTTTGGTACGGAGTCTCTCTGTAGTCCTGGCTGTCCCAGAACTCACTCTGTAGGTTAGGCCAACCTCAAACTCATAGAGATCCGCCTGCCTTTGCCTCCCAAGTGCTGGCATCAGAGGCAAGCACTGCCACTGCCCGGCTAAGCACAGTATTCTTTATTTTAACCTGGCTGAGAAAAAAAAATTATAACGTGATAAATATAAAGTGCCTTTATGAACAAAAAGTGGGAAAAAAATCAGAGATTAGATTTGAAGCATTTCACCGTCCCTCAGAAGGTTAAAAGACCACAAGTAGGATTACTTATAATAACTGAGATGAAAAACTGTGTGTTCGGTATTAATGGCATAGAAGCACACCTTGCTGAACATTGTAGGCCATGGCATTCCTAGTCATACTGGAAGGAAGCCAGCCTGCCAAACTTGCACGCTGGGGTTTGGTTCCTTTGTGTTTGACATCCTCCCCATCCCAGATGATATCATCTTCCCAATGCAGTTGTGTCACCATTAGGAAGTTTTCATCTGCCAGAAGATCAGTAGCATTGTTTTCCTCCAGTTTCCTAAATTTCTGTATAAGTAGAAAGAATAATAAATCAGTCACTAAACAAAGTTCCCAATCCAAATCCTAAGTGATTTATGAAGTGGTGCTTTGCCAGGCTTAGTGTCAAATACCTGCCAATCATAGCACTTGGGAGATTGAAAGGAGAATTGCAAGTTTGAAGTCAGCCCAGGACACAAAGTGTGATTCTGTTTCAAAAGCCAAGGCCTGGGAATGTAGCTCTGTGATAAGAGTGCTTCCCCAGCATGTGCAAGCCCTTGGAATCACTCTCCAGCACAGAAAAAAAGTGGTTTCACTTGTGAATATTACCTGATAAAAAAAAATCTGCCTCCTCTCCCACTCCAACAGCACGAATTTCAAAAACCAGAATCATTAGAATAGGGCCTAGTTATATGAACCCTACTAATCCCAGCTGAGTAGTAAAAATGATAGAACCCCATGCACACTGATGATTCCTCTCTCATATGCCAGAGGTGCTTACCTTCATTCTGCTGCATTTCATTGCAGATTCATGTTCAGTCTTCTTCATTTTGAAGCCATAATCAAACCCACTGCCATCTTCAGGAACACCTAGCATATCATACCACAGCCGGGCAGGTCCATAACGCCATTCTGCCACTCTTGGTTTGGTATCCATTACTTTATCTGTATCTCCAGTTGACTGGGAAAACTTGGACTCCACAGGCGCCATCATTGTGATCTGTAACAAAGTCAGAGATGTAGAGGTGGAGGGAATCCCTATTCCAAATGACCTAAGGCTACAGAGAATTAGCAATTATAAGTTGACTTAGAGGAACCACAAGGATGATGCCTGAACAGGAATGTTTACCTGGATATAATATGACCTTCTCTGTCCGTGCTTTATATTTAGCAATGTATCACCATGTACCCTGCCTTGCCCCACTAAATATTTTTCTGTTACAACAGGAAAAGTGAGCCCGCTGGATTTAGCTCATTATTAGTCATTGAAAATAACAAAAAACTCTTAAGGCTAAAGTGTTAGTTATAACTTTGACATA
Source organism: Apodemus agrarius (assembly GCA_964023405.1). Taxonomy (NCBI): domain Eukaryota; kingdom Metazoa; phylum Chordata; class Mammalia; order Rodentia; family Muridae; genus Apodemus; species Apodemus agrarius. The sequence continues at coordinate 64,147,910 of OZ030010.1, read as the reverse complement.
AGTTAGAGAGCTTTCTACATGCCCCCTTGTGGACTGTAATCTCATGGCTACTTTGCCTACTTCATCATCAGAGAGACACTGTTCTGGAAGTGGAGGCGGAGCATAGTCATAGTTCCACAGAGATTTCTGGCTGACTTCTGATTCTACTGAGCACTCCTCTTCCTGGACCTGCTCTTCCTGTATAAGTTCACGGTGCTTCTTTTTCCTCTTTCTCCGAGCACTCCTCCAAACAGATGGAACATTCTTCCCTGGTCCAAAAAGCCGTAAAAAGCGTAACACCTAGAACACAGAACATAATATTATGACAGAGATTCAGTGTCTGAAAAACTCTCAAGTGATCTATTCAATTGCAGGGGAGAAATGAAGGTATGCTAAGTTCAGACCACAAAAGTATTATCCCTGAATAGGTCAATTATTTCTTCTTTCTTCTTTTGGTGTGGTACTGAGATTCAAACCTGGGGATTTGCACTCTATCAATGAGTTACACTCCTAATCCTTAGCTTTGTTTTATTTTTGTTTTCTGAGACAGGGTCTTACTACGTAGGTGTGGTCTGGAACTCTCTATGTCGAACAGGCTGGCCTCAAACGCAGAGATCTACTTGCCTCTGCCTGGGTTTAAAGGAAAGCACCACCATACCTGGCTAGTCTTTAGCTTCTTGAGTCAAGGTCTCACTAAGCTGCCCAGGTTGCTCTTTAACTCACTCTGAAGCCCAGGATGCCTTGAACTCTGCCTTAGCCTCCCTAGTAGCTGGGGTCAAAGGTCTATATTACTAGGTTTGATCCACAAACTCATATATTTGAATGTTGTGTTCCCAGCTAATAGAACTGCTTGAGAAGGATCAAGGGGTATGGCCTTAATGAAGAAGGTGTGTAACTGGGGGTTGGGGGTGGGGGGGTGGGCTCTGAGTTTCAAAAGTCCAGACCCAGTCTCATTCTCTCCCTGCTTGCAGATCCAGATATAAGCTTTCATTCAGCTACTGCTTAGGTACCATGCCTGCCACTGTGCTCCCTGCCATAATGTTCATGGATTAATTAACGCTCTGAAACGGTAAACAAGCATCCAATAAATGCCTTCCTTTATAAGTTGCATTGGTCATGGTGTCTCTTTATAGCAATAGAACAATAAGATACTTGGCTTGCTTTTTATTTTAACAGGAAATTTATTTTATTTAGCCATGTTTTTATGTGTGGGTATGCAGGTGTACATGCCATAATATGAGGGTGGAGATCAGAGGACAAGTCTCAGGAGTTGGTTCTCTCTGACCAATATGTGGATCTGCAGAGCAAACTAAGATCCTCAGGCATGCATGGAAGTTCTTCTACCTAATGAACCATCTCACCAGTCACCAACAGGACAACTTTGTTGCTGTTATTGTTTGAGGCAGGTCTCTCTACATAGCCTTGGCTGTTCTGGAACTCACTATGTAGACCAATCTGGCCTCAAATTCACTGAGACCCACCTGCCTCTCTCTCTCAAGTGCTGAAATTAAAGGCATTAAAGGTCAACCACACTTGGCAACAGGACAGCACATTTCCTACACACAACTTCAAAAAAAAAAAAGATCTAATACAGCATAAAAAGTTCCTATGTAAATAATTATCTGCCACTGAATAAGAACACCATTAAGACTCACGACTTATATTCATGTCAGTGGTAAGTCTCATGACTCATAACTGTATATTTAGCATTATAACAGAACCTGGAATCTGGAAAAAGTCAGTTTTCATTATGGACATACAAACAAAGTACCTTTCCAGGTCTAAATTCTGGAAAAAGTTCTGTGACACTTGGCAACAGCTTGGTGGCATCATGCTGCATTATTCCAGCCAATGGTAGAGTCAGCTTTCCATCCTTTGATTCTGACTGTGTTGCTTCCTGAGGTCCCATCTCAGATTCTGAGTCAGAGGAACTACTGAAGTCCACTTTTTCTGAGGCCAAAGAGGAAGGGGCAATGATGGAGGGCAAGATGATGCCTTCTCCATCTTCAGACACTGCAACAAGGAAAAGAAACCCTTTGGCATGTAACTATGAACACATTTCCTCAAATTCAGCCGATACCCCCCTTCTAAGCTAATATGCATGGTTCTGTGGCAGGAGATATAGTCCCAAGCACCCAGGTTACTAGTAAGCAGGCCAGAAAACTCATCCAACTTATTATTTTCCACCATCCCCAAACTCACCTTGGACCTGGTACCCTAGGGTTGTGATAAGAGAAAATAAACACTATTACTACATTTACTACTTTTCATAAATGACCAATACTGTGCCCAATATTGTGATTAATAACAAAATTTATACTTCACTTTAATCAGGCCCTGTTATGTTCAGTTCGGAGATCTATAAGATGGAGAATTGTTAAAGGCCACAGAATAACAAAAAATAAATTCTATACACAAAGTCAAATAACATTTACCCTGCAAACTAAAGAAAATGGCTCAAAGTACCAACTGAAGAAATTTAGGTTAACATAGTCTCAAAATATAAAATACCAGGGCAAGGCATGGTGGCATACACCTTTGATCCCAGCACTCAGCAAGCAGATGCAAGCAAATCTCTATGAGTTTAAGGTCAACCCAGTTTATATAGAGTTCTAAGCCAGCCAGGGATACACAGTGAAGCCTTGCTTAAAAGAAAGAAAGAAAGAAAGAAAGAAAGAAAGAAAGAAAGAAAGAAAGAAAGAAAGAGAGAGAAAAAAAAGACAGATGCTATTCTTCATCTAACCTGTGGCAGGACTATTACTGTTACAGGGTTATGAATGGTAAGATAACAACTGTGATGCTCCATTCCAGAAAGTTGTTTGATTTTGGAGACATAGGCCTAGCTAGCCTTAATCTAGCAGTCATCCTCCTGTCTTCAGAGTACTGGGAATAATAGGCATACACTACCATAATCAGATTAAAAGGATTGTTTATTTTTACAGATAAGTTCTAAATATGAGTATATAAATTAATTATATCAGAAAGTCTTGGGGGATCAGAGTATGGTAGCTCATACATGCAATCCCAGCACTACGAAGGCAGAAACAGAAAGTTTGCTACAGGTATAAAGGCAATCTGGCCTATTATAGAAAATTCCAGTGAGGTGCTTCATAGTAAGACCCTGTCTCAAAAATAATGTTCTTGGGAAACTCTTCTGAATCAAACACTCCAGTAACTGTGACGGCAACCTAATTTGAGGAGGGAGCACTAAATTAAATTATTATTTCTTAACTGTGTGTTACTTAACATTTTATAAGGAAAATATCTATTCAATATCAGTACTTGACACTTATATAATTTTTTAAGAGAATCAATCCTTTTCCAACATTTTTTTCAGATTTACTTTTATGTGCATTGGTGTTTTGCACACATGTATGTCTGTCTGAAGGCATTATATTCTGTGGAACTGGAGTTACAGATAGTTGTGAGCTGTCATGTCGGTGCTGGGAATTGAACACGGGTCCACTGGAAGAGTAAACACTGCTTTTAACCACTGAGTCATCTTCTCTCCAGCCCTCTAACAGGTAATTTTTAAAAGCCCCCTAAACATGCCAAAAGCTTGGTTTTATGAGTAGAAACTCATTCCTAAAAGGAAGTATACTTTTTTTTTTAAAACTTACCATCAGTAATATCATCTTGGTCCTTCTCTTTCTTCACTGGTCCTGGGGGTGGAGGTGGAGGAGGCATCAATTTGTAATCAATATCTTCACAATCAGCATCATAGTCATCTTCATCATAATCTGGCAAAACCAAGATGATCTCATTAATATGAAAAATGCTATACCACACCCTTGAGCTCCCTTCAAATCTCAAGAGTTTAAAGTACCACGAATTATTTTTATCCTTTAAGAATACACAGGAGAGTCTTCTCTTTGTGTGGCACATGTCTTTAATCTCAACACTCAGGAAGCAGAAGTAGGAAGATCCTTGAGTTTGAGGACAACCAGGGCTACATAGTAAGAACCTATCACAAAAAATAAATAAAACATAAAAAAAAAACATAGAAAATGTAGCTTCTGCCTTTAGAAAGCTATGATATAGCCAAATGTTCATTCTCATAGGGAGTAGGAGAGCTTCCAGAAACTGTTTGAAACTTTTTCCTTATACTGGGTTTTGTTTTTCACTTTGTAATTGAATATTCTTCCCCAGTTTCTAAAACTAAAAAAATAAAAAAAACCAACCAAACAAACAAACAAAAAAAAACCAACTAAAGTTTCTTCACAGTTCCCAAGTCCTAGATACACTTTTTCTGTCTATATTAGTTGATGATTCTTTTCAGTGCTTTATAACTATTGGCAATACTCAATAATCAGTCCTGAACAACACATTTTTGATTGGTTTGGCTTTTTAAAATGAGGTTTCTGTGTAGTCCTGGCTGTCCTGGAACTTGCTCTGTTGTACATGAGGGTGGCCTGGAACATAGAGATCCACCTGCCTCTGCCTCCCAAGTGCTGGGATTAAAGATGAGCACCACCCCCTCCTGGCTAAAGGTCTGTTATGTACTTTATGTGTATTAGCACTTTGTCTGCATGTACATCTGTACACCCATAAAATGGCATTAGATCCCAACATAGATGGTTGTAAATCACCATGTGGTTGCTAGAAATGAAACTTAAGACTTCTTAACAACTGAGTCATCTCTCCAGCCCCTCATATTTTATTTTCAATGTTTTGACACAAAATCTCATGCAACCGAAGTACTGGGATTACAGGCATGTACTACTTTCCCTGCCCAAATATTCTTTTGTTCTACATACTTCCTTTTTCAGCAATCACCCTTACCAGACAGTATAATGGAAATTGGTTTTTTTTTTTTTTGGTTTTTTCTTGAGACAGGGTTTCTCTGTGTAGCCCTGGCTGTCCTGGACTCACTCTGTAGACCAGGCTGGCCTCGAACTCAGAAATCCGCCTGCCTCTGCCTCCCAAGTGCTGGGATTACAGGTGTGCGCCACCACGCCCGGCTGGAAATTGTTTTTAATCCCAACACTTTGAATCAGGCTGGATGATTAGGCGTTTGAGCCCATGCTTAACTAACATACCAAGTTCAAGGCTGGTCTGGATTATGCTGCCTCAAGATAGAAACAACAACAAAGAAAGAAAGAAAAAGAAAGCCCTCAAGGGATCTGGCAAGATAGCTCAATGGATAAAGACACCTACCACCAATCCTAACAACTTGAGTTTGAGCCTCAGGACCCATGTGGTAGAAGAAAAGAACTGATTCCTTCAAGTTATCCTCTGACCTGTGACTGGGGCATGTGCTTCCACACACAAAACAACAAATGTAATTTTAAAAATAAACAAAAATAGAGGCTGGACCAATGGCTCAACAGAAAAAGCAACTCTTGTTCTTGCAGAAGCCTTATAGCAAGCAGAATATAGAAGCCTTATACAACCCTCCATAACTCGCTAACTCCAGTTCCAGAGGATCTGACATGTTCGTCCGACTTACAAGAGAACCAGGCATACATGTGGTGTACATAACATACACACAGGCAAAACAACCACACAAATAAATACATCTTTTAAAAATATGATAAAGAAACAACTATTTTAAAAGTCTCCACAAAAGGGTTAGAGGAAGAATAAGGGAGGAGGTAACACTCAAATCCATTAACTGCTCCTCAAAAGCTAAGTTGAAAAGTGTGGGCCGGGCAGTGGTGGGGTTAATCCCAGCACTTGGGAGGCAGAGGAAGGTGGATTTCTGAGTTCGAGGCTGGCCTGGTCTATAGAGTGAGTTCCAGGACAGCCAGGGCTGACAGAGAAACCCTGTCTCGAAAAAAAAAAAAGTGTGTGTGTGGGGGGGGCATATTTGATTGTTTTGTTTTTGAGATTTTTGAGACAGAGTTTCAGATAGCTCAAGATGATCTTGAACTCACAGCTTGAAAACCCAATATTTCAGATCCTCCTGCCTCTAACTCCCAAGTACTAAGATTACCAGTCTACATTATCATGCACTGGGCTAATTAAGTATTTATGAAGGTCTTTAATCTAAAACTGAGCAGCCTAAAATCTAATTTGAAGAGGTAACCAGCGAACATCATCTAAGTTTTGAGCAGTGAATTTCTACATGGCAATTCAAAGACTAAACCATAACCAACAGGTAGAGGTTCCAGATCAGTCTCGAAAATTCAGAAAATAGACTTTACCTTATGGTATTAAACTGCATAACAAAATTTATCACACATGCCGAATATCCTCAATGTCTAAAGAACTGACTTATTAAATCAGTCAAGTTGTGCTAAATGCAGAATGTTTAAAGGTTCTACACATTTTTAAAGTTCTCCAGAGTTCAAGTTTTCCTTATCTAATTGGTTAAGAAATAATAAAATCCAGCCAGGCACATGCCTTTAATCCCAGCACTTGGAAGGCAGAGGCAGGCAGATCTCTGTGAGTGTGAGGCCAGTCTGCTCTATAGAGCTAGTTCTAGGACAGTCAAGGCAACACAAAGAAACTTTGCCCTAGAAAACAAAAAACATTCCCAGTAGTGCCCAAATAAATCACTATGGCCAGCTGGTATCCTCCCATGGCCAGAATGTCTGTGAAGGTCAGAAGACAGTACCCAAGGAGGATGAAGTCCTCCGTCCTCAGGTGATTTCCTATAGTGGAGGGGAATCCTCAGATCATTCACCTTGTCCTTTGTCCCCCAAGACAACCTCCAAAAAATATTTCAGTTTCTGCTTTTGCCCAGGTTCCTCTAGACAATTCAGACTTCAGGACCCAGAGTCATGTTCTCCAGAAAGATGCACAGTTTGAAGCCCCCTACTTCTGTACATACAGTTATCATGAGAAAGCTTTCCCAAAGCCTTACTTCCTCAGAAACTATCTGAGAACACACACTGGGGAGAAGCCCTATGTGTGCAGTAAGCTGGAATGAGAATGGCAATCAGACATGGGGAGAAGCCCACTGCGGAGTGCCCCTACCACAGTATCTACTGCGAGCAATGTTTTCCAAATTGGATAACCTCAAACAACATTTGAAATGCTGATCTCAACTTGCTGCAATCTGACTGTCCACCAAATATCTTCTCTAATAAAATTTTATTTCTTGTTACACAAAACTTTGAGCACTCCTACTATATGCTACTGTTGTTTTTAAAACACAAAGCTAATGAAATTATAAATATGAAACAAAAAAAACAAAAAGAAATAATAAAATCTCTTCTAAGTTAAGCACAGTGGTACATGCCTATAATTCCAAAACTTGATAGGTAGAGGCAGGAATATCATGGATATAAAACTAACCTCAGCTACATAATCAATTTTGAGGCCTAAAAGGTTCAAAAATAAAAAATAAAAGCAGAGTGTGGTAGTTTAAGACTTTAATCCCAACATTCTAGAGGCAGAGGCCAAACAAACCTCTTCCGATTCTGGGATTGTTATTCTAAAATACAGCAGGGAAAACATGTTTTGAACAAGAAGTATAATAGAGGAATCCATTTGCTTATTGACATGAGATTATAAACTTAATCCTTCTTAGTCTTAAAATCTTAAGGGCAAAGACTGGATTTGTTTTAATCTTTAACTTTGAAGAGTATCTAGTTATCTCAAATCTACAGGTACTTAAATATATGAGATGACAAGAAATCACTATCACCCCTGTCATTAATCAACAAGTTGAGACTGAACATTATAAGAATAAAAGCCTGAATTTGGTAAGAGGATACTTAGCACTGAACTGACAATGGAAACAGCATACAAAGCAAATGTATAGGCAGGCAAAGTTCCAGGACAGCCAGGGCTATAGAGGGAAATCCTGTCTTGGGGGGGGAAAAACAATAAATAAATAAATAAATAAATAAATAAATAAATAAAATGGCAGAAATCAAATATAGAAGTCAGAGTACAAAACAGACTTATTCGGGAAGAAAATGCACTATATTGCCAATTTTACAACATTAAAGAATACCGGGCATAGTGAGGAATGCACTATGGGGAATGTGCCTAATCCCAGCACTTGGGAAGCAGAGGCAGATGGATCGCTATGAGTTTGAGACCATCTGGCATGCATAGTGAGTTCCAGGACAGGCAGGGCTATGTTGAGAGATCCCCATTGCTAGAAAACAAGGAGAGAGAGAGAGAATATGAGAGAATGAGAGAATCACCTGTGTGGCAAAGGGGTTGCAAGCTCCCCATTGTCTGCTGATATCTTCTACTTTCATCTTCTGCCACCTCATTGATGTCCGAATAGTCCACAGCATCTTCTCTACTCCTGATCCAGCCTATGGATAAAAAGGGAGATGTCTCAGGAGAAAGCAAGTAATTATCACTTCCTTAGATAATCCCCACTTAAAAGTAAGTGTACAACAGCTAATCCCGTCCCCTGACCCACAGTGTCCTCCTTCCCGTGGCCCACCCTTCACCTTCATCATTTATCAGGGAACCATCAGTCCCAGTCAATTCTTCATTTGCTGTCAGTTCAGTGATCAGGCTGCCAAGACCCAAAGCCCCCAAGCCTGCAAGATGCTTCTTGCACTCCTGAAAAGGGGACAACGTGAGAGTCGAATAAATCTGAAGGTTTATTTCCCTTGCTCATATCAAAGTCACAAATCCATCTGAGAAATAATTCCATGATGTGCTCAAAAGAAACATCACATTCAAGAACTGTATAGGAAATCTACTAAATTCCATATAGACGAGATCCAAACAACACGAATTCCATCCATAGTCCTGGCTTTGGAGACATTCGGATCAGCAAAAGCCAGAAAAGCAAAGTTCCAACAATCTTTAAGGTTCTGATACCCTTACTAGAATAATTTTTCCTACCAGGCAAGCAGAATGCTACCTTCAAACCAAAGACCTCTGGCACGTAACTATTTTCCTCTTCTCTACATTCTTTCTCAAAGTTGAGCCCTCTCGCTCTCCATTATTTCCCAAACCCAAGAAAAGGGGAGGGGGAATGCTCTGCGCCCCCAGAATGAGCTACAACGCCCCCTATTACGGCTCCTAAACACCGCCACTCTTGTCGCTGGTTCTCCCGAGCCACACCACACTCCGCCCCAGGCCCACGACTCACATCATCCAAGACGCTTTCGCCTTCCAGCTGCCCTGCTCCATTGATGTTGCCGAACAGGAACCCAGTTAAAGAAAATGGGCCTCCTCCGGCAGAATCTTCATCGCTGTCCGTGTCTGACATGACGGCGGAAGGACTGCCGGCACCCGATTCGGGCAGCAGCCCAGCCCACCCTGGGCCCATGGGCGGGAAACAAAAAAATGCCAGTCGCACACTAGTGACTCGCAATGCTCCCTAACCCAACCGGAGTCTGCCGGAAGTTGAAAGACGGAAAGGACGGGCTGTCGTAAGATCCTTTGATCTTAGGAAGACTACTTCATTCGATGTTTTTGATTGGTCCACCCAAGATCAGCTGGAAAAATAGAAGGTGGTTGGTTAAACCTACTGTCAGTCCCGCCTATCACGTGCGCCCGGGAGGGGGCGGGGTCCGTTCTTGTTGCTATGGAAAGGGCGGCAGATTTTTCTCCAATAAGACGGAAGTCCGTAGGCCTCGGAACCTCTAACCCGTGGAAACCCCGGGTCAGAGGCTGCAATACACAATACCCCGAAGTTATGATTTGAGCCGCTTTTTCCGGTTCCCCAAAGGAACATTGCTATGAATTGTGATAGCGGGACAACTCCTACTTACTTATTTTGAATTTACATTTTCCCATAGAAAATGTGAAGCTTAGTAAAATGAGCAAACTTCAAGATTCACAAACATTAAACATTTTCATATTTTCATCGTGGTTTTTTTAGCGCACATATTTGATTCCCAGCACCCCAAAATAAAGTAATAAATATTTGAAAGCTTGGAGAGAAGAAAGAAACTGAGCAGGAGAAGCGGGGGGTGGGGGTGGGGAAAGGGGCACGCGGGGGGGGCAGAGAGTAAAAGGGGTGGGAGAGAGAAAATGAAAGTGAGAACCAGAAAGTAAATTTACAGGGCTGGGATACAGCTCACTGGCCTTGCTGGGCGGCGGTAGTGCACGCCTTTTTTGTTTGTTTGTTTGTTTTTGTTTTTCCAGACAGGGTTTCTCTGTGTAGCCCTGGCTGTCCTGGAACTCACTCTGTAGACCAGGCTGGCCTCGAACTCCCAAGTGCTAGGATTCCACCACCCGGCTGGTGCACACCTTTAATCCCAGCACTTGGGAGGCAGGGGCAGGCTGACTTCAAGGCCAGCCTGGTCTACTGAGTGAGTTCCAGGACAGTCGGAGCTACACAGAGAAACCCTGTCTCCAAAAAAAAAAATAGTAAAAATAATAATAATAATAATAATAATAATGATAATAATAATAACAACAACAACAACAACAACCTTTTTTTTTTTTTTTTGCCGGGTATAGAAAGCTGAGGTAGAAGTGTCTCTGAATTCAAGACCACCCAAGTATACATAGTTAAGCTCCAGGCTACTGGGCAGTGGTGGCGCACGCCTGTAATCCCAGCACTTGGGAGGCAGAGGCAGGCGGATTTCTGAGTTTGAGGCCAGCCTGGTCTACAGAGTGAGTTCCAGGACAGCCAGGGCTACACAGAGAAACCCTGTCTGGAAAAAACAAATCCAAAAATAAACAAACAAACAAACAAATAAATAAAGGAAAGAAACAGAAAAAGAAAGTCTAAAAAAAAAGTTCCAGGCTACTCAGGGAAGCCCTATCTTCAAAAACACTGTAAAAGTACTTTATATATTTGTCTAAAAATAGACATATTGAACCAGCAAGATGCCTCAGTGGGTAAGATATCTGCCACCAACCCAATTTGTGTTCCATCCTGAGGACATATTTTATGTTTCAGCTCACCATGGTGGCACACAGAGAGTTGTTGGGATTGGAGCATCTTCTTTGTTGCCAAACCTAGGATTTATTTATTCAGGGTTCCTACTTTGCATTTTTTGTACATGTTTCCTTGTTCGTGTTTAGTTTGTTTTGAGACAGAGTCTTACCTAAGGGTCCTAGGCCTGGCTTTGAATTGCTTCCCAAGTAATTGAAATGGTAGGTCTTTGCCACCAAGTTCAGCCCGGCGATTATATTTGATCACCTCTCTTTAGTAGATACACGGTGAAATTTTCTTGTTTTAAGATTTAGTTTTGAAATGATCTGCATGAATCTGTACATTGGTATATGCACTGCAGTGCAGCTGTTCACAGAGGCCAGAGGTGTTGACTACCTGTGGAGTTACAGCTGCTTGATGTGAGTCCTGGGAACTGAATTCAGGTTTTCAGGGAGAATAGCAAGCTCTCTTTATTCTATGTGCCTTGCTTTGCCGGTGTCTGAACCCCTGGAACTGGAACTACAGACAGTTGTGAGCTGCCATGTGTGTGGTGGGTGAAATGAGCCCTGTCTCAAAAAACACAATAATAATGATAGATTAAAGCTCATACTGTGCCCCTTCCTAACATTCTTATTTCTTTAAGAGTTACTTATTTTTATTGCATGCATATGAATTTTTTAGGCATATGAATGTTTTGTCCATTATATGTTTGTGTACTGTGTGTGCACCTGGTGATTTTAGAGGCCAGAGGAGGGCATTGAGTCCTCTGTAACTAGAGTCACAGACAGCTGGATGTTATCCTGTGAGTTCTAGGAACTGAACCCAGGTCCTCTGCAAGAGCAGGTGCTCTTCACAATTGAACAAGCTTTCCAGCCCCTTTCTTTTTATTTTTGTGTATTGTTTGTTTTGCTTTTGTTTGATTTTGTAAAGATATTGCTTTTTACTGTGTGTATACACAGTTTATGTGTATTCAATACATATAGGATGCCACAGAGGCCAGAAAAAGTTCTCAGATCCCAGGTGGGTGCTGGTTACTGACAGGAGGCCCTGTGCCAGGTCCTCAGCAGTAAGCATTCTTAATCTCTGAGCCATCTTTCCACACCATGTTTTTATTTATTTGAACAAGACCAGGCACAGGTGGCGCATGCCTGTAACCCCAGCACTTGGGAGGCAGAGGCAGGCAGATTTCTGAGTTCGAGGCCAGCCTGGTCTACAGAGTTCCAGGACAGCCAGGGCTACACAGAGAAACTCTGTCTAGAAAAAAAATATGCACACACACACACTCACGTGTGTATATTTCGCCACGTGTATATCTGTGGGCTGTATGCATGCCCGAGGCTCTCAGAGGCAAGAAGATTCCCCCGGAACTGAAATTACAGATGGTTTTGAGCCATCATGCGGATGTGGAGAAATGTAATCCGGGTCTTTTAGAAAAGCAGCACCCGCTTCAGGCACCAGCCCAGCCCACCCTGGGCCCATGGGCGGGAATTAAAATTGCCAGTCGCACACTAGTGACTCGCAATGCTCCCTGACCCAACCGGAGTCTGCCGGAAGTTGAAAAAACCGGAAGGAACAGGCTGTCCTATGTTATCCTTTGATTTCCGCCCCCCCCCCCCGAGACAGGGTTTCTCTGTGTAGCTCTGGCTGTCCTGGAACTCACTCTGTGGACCAGGCTGGCCTTGAACTCAGAAATCCGCCTGCCTCTGCCTCCCAAGTGCTGGGATTAAAGGCATGCCCCACCACTGCCCAGCGATCCATTGATATAGGAGGCCTATTTCCTTTTTTTTTTTTTTTTTTGGTTTTCGAGACAGGGTTTCTCTGTGTAGTCCTGGCTGTCTGTCCTGGAACTCACTCTGTAGACCAGGCTGGCCTCGAACTCAGAAATCCACCTGCCTTTGCCTCCCAAGTGCTAGGATTACAGGCGTGCGCCACCACGCCTGGCTGCAGGAGGCCTATTTCTAATTCGATGTTTTTGATTGGTCCACCCAAAATCAGGCTGGATAAATAAAAGGTGGTCTTAACCCCTGACCATCTCTGCAGTTCCTTATTTGCTTTTTTGTAATGCTATGGCTAGAACATGGAGCCTATACACACTAGAGAATTCTCTAGCACTAAGCTACAAACATTTTTTTTAATTTATTTTGAGGCAGGATCTCTCTAAATTCCCAAGGCTCCGGGTCAATCTCAGCTAACCAGATAGCTGAAATTACAAGTGTGCAGCACCACACCTGGATCCCCATTGGATTTGGGGTTTAATTTTGATTTGGTTTTTAAGATAGGGTCTCACATAACTCAGGCTAGTCACAAACTCTATGTACCTAAGGATGACCTTGAACCTCTCATTCTCCCGCTCCATTTCCTGGGTGCTCAGATGATGAGAATGAACCGTGATGTCAGGTGTCTGCGGGAATAGATTAAACCTGGGCCCTGTGCATGCTAGAAAAGCACTCTGCCAACTAAGCTACCTCAGCAGGCCCCTCAGTTTTGCTTTTTTTAAAGATTTATTTTATGTGATATGTGTATGTGTTTTGTCTGACCATATACATAGACATTGTGTGTGTGCTTGATGCATACACAGGCCAGAGGTTGGCATCACCTGCCCTGGAACTAGAGCTAGAAAAGGTTGTAGGCCATCATGTGAATACTAGGAACCAAATCCCAGTCTTTGGTAAAAAGCAGCAGCAAGTCCTCCCTTAACTGGTACACCATCTACTTGGCCTCCTTCATGAGACATTAAACTTTTTTTTTTTTTTTTTTTTTTTTTTGTAATCCCAGCACTCTGGGAGGTAGAGGCAGGCAGATTTCTGAGTTCCAAGACAGCCTGGTCTACAGAATGGGTTCCAGGTCAGCCAGGGCTACACAGAGAAACCCTGTCTCAAAAAAAAAAAAAAAAAAAAAAAAACAAAAAAAAAAACAAAAAAAAAGCCAAAAAACCTTTTTTTTTTTTTTTTTTTTTTTTGGCTTGTCAAGACAGGATTACTCAGTGTAGCCTTGGCTGTTGTGGTACGCTCTCTGTAGATAAGGCTGGCCTCGAACTGACAAGACATCTGCCTGAATCTGCCTCCCAACTACTAAGATTAATGGTGTGAACCATACCCCGATTCCCACCCCCAGCTAACTCACATATTTTATTTATTTATTTATTTATTTATTTATTTATTTATTTTTGGTTTTATCGAGACAGGGTTTCTCTGTGTAGCCCTGGATGCCGTGGAACTCACTCTGTAGACCAGACTGGCCTCAAACTCAGAAATCCGCCTGCCTCTGCCACCCAAGTGCTGGGATTACAGGCGTGCACCACCATGCCCAGCCACATATATTTATTATTATTATTATTATTATTATTATTATTATTATTATTTGGTTTTTCGAGACAGGATTTCTAGGTATAGCTCTGGCTGTCCTGGAACTCACTTTATAGATCGGGCTGTCCTCGAACTCAGAGATCCACCTGCCTCTGCCTCCCAAGTGTTGGGATTAAAGGCGTCCACCACCACCACCCTGCCATATTTCTATTTTTAAGATAGGCTCTTCCTAGGTTTTTCAGACTAGCCTTGAACTCACTGCATATGTAGCCTAGGCTGACCTCAAACTTTCAAAACTGCCTCAGGTTCTTTTGTATCTGAGATTACAGATATGTGCCACTGGACCTGGCTGGAACTATTTTTATTATCATTTACCCTGGCTGGCCTGGAACTCATTTTATAGATGGCATGACTTTAAACTTGGAGAGTCACATGCCTGTGCCCTGTGATTAAAGGCATGTACCACGATACCTGGTTAGGAATTATTTTTTTAATTAATTTTTTTCTTTTTTGTTTTTCTGAGACAGGGTTTCTCTGTGTAGCCCTGGCTGTCCTGGAACTCACTCTGTAGACCAGGCTGGCCTCAGTGGTTAGTAGCCTTGGCTACTGTTCTAGAGAACTATATTCAACTCCCAGTGCCTACATGAGGGCTCACAACCATGTGTAGGTCCAATTCCACTGTGTCTGGCACCTTCATAGACATATATGCAGACAGAACACCAGTGCACATAAAATAGAAATAAATCTTTAAAACATGGGGTAGCGATAGAAACCAAGTTCTCAATAGAGGAATAAAACGTCTAAGAAAACCTCAAAAATATTCATAACGCTTAGTAATTTAAAAATTAAAACAACTTTGAGATTTTATCACAGTTAGATGAGTAAGGTCAACAAAAAGTGGTGGCACACGCCTGTAATCCCAGCACTTAGGAGGCAGAGGCAGGCGAATTTCTGAGTTTGAAGCCAGTCTGGTCTACAGAGTGAGTTCCAGAACAGTCAGGGGTACATAGAGAAAACCTGTCTCGGAAAACCAAAATAATAATCATCATAATAATAATATTGATGATAATAATAATAAGTAATTTTCGGCTAGAGAGAGGGTTCAGGGTTTAAGAGCACTGACTGTTCTTCCAAAGATCCCGAGTTCAAATCCCAGCAACCATATGGTGACTCACAACCATCTGTAATGAGATCTGACCGCCCTCTTCTGGTGCTTCTGAAGACAGATACAGGGTACTTACATATAATAAATAAATAGATAAATCTTTTAAAGAACAGTTATAAAAGACCCAGAAAAATTGTTAGGCTAGGGTATATGTACTTGCTAACAACCCTCAGGCTGGGACTCACATAGTACAAGGAAAATACTCACTCCCCAATATTGTCCTGGGTCACATTCACAATGAATCTCTTTCCACCCATAGAGAACATGCAGAAGTAAATGAGAGAGAGGTGGGGGAGGAAAAGACTTATGAAAAAATATGCTTGCGGCTGGAGAGATGGCTTAGTGGTTAAGAGCAATATCTGCTCTTCCAGAGATCCTGAGTTTAATTCCCAGCAACTACTTGGTGGCTCACAACCATCCATAACGGGATCTGAGGCCCTCTTCTGAGGTGTCAGCAACAGGATGTTCATATACATTAAAGAAGGAAGTGTTTTTTTAAAAAATTGGTTTGAAAAAAATGCTTACGTCATTTCTGGAAGTGGCAGTAGGGGATCAGAAGATCAGGATCATCCCTAGGTATAAATAAATTTTGAGTTCAGCTTGGACTCAATGTGACCATGCCTATAAATAAATAAATAAATAAATAAATAAATGAATAAATAAATGCCCTCTCTGTTCAGGTATGGGCAGGGAGTGGGAAAACAGCCCTGTGGTCTGAGAGTATGGTTCTGGGGTTGGATGAGCAGGTGAGAGCCCCTAAACCTGACTCACAACTTCAAAACACATCAGTCCCCTGGAGGTCTGGGAGTTGCATTCTGGGGGCCTCCTGAAGGCAGTAACCAGCTTCTCCATGGAGAAAGACGGAGATTTGCAATGGAATCTGTCCCTCTTGCCGCTGGCTTGTTTGCTTGTTTGTTTATATTTTTGGTTGTGAGTTTAGCCTTTAGTGGCTGGGCCATCTCTCCAGCCCTGTATTTTTTTTTTTTTGAGACAGGGTTTCTCTGTGTAGCTCTGGCTGTCCTGGAACTCACTCTGTAGACCAGGCTGGCCTCGAACTCAGAAATCCGCCTGCCTCTGCCTCCCAAGTACTGGGATTATAGGGGTGCGCCACCACCGCCCGGCTGTATTTTTTTTTTTTTTTAAAGACAGGGTTTCTCTGTATAGTCCTTGGCTGTCCTGGAATTCAATCTGTAGACCATGCTGGCCTTGAATTCATGAGATCCACTTTCCTCTGCCTCCTGAGTTCTGTGATTTATTTTTATTTCATATATTTATTTTTTTGGTTCACTGGGCTAAATTTTATTTACTTTTGGGTTTTCAAGATAGGGTCTCACTGTGTGGCTCTCACTGTTCTGGAACTCTGTAGACCAGGGTGGCCTTGAACTCAAGACATCTGCCTGCCTCTGCATCAGAAGTGCTGGCACTAAGTGCAGCCTCCTCCAGAGTTGGGCTGACTGTTCAGCCTGTGTCTCCAGAACCACCTGAAGAGTTACAGGGACTACTTTGGGGGAGGGAAAAGTAAAAAGTCTTCTTACATTACACACTGTTTCCACCCAGGAGATCAATCTCTCTCTCTCTCTCTCTCTCTCTCTCTCTCTCTCTCATGGTCTCCCAGGGGAAAGCCCCAGTCCCTCTTTCAACAGGAAGGCTCTGAGACTGTGAACCAGCTTTAGCGCCCAAAAAGACTCCAAGTGCAGGGTCTGTGCAAAACCCCCTCACATAGGGTTTAATCCTGAGGATTCTCCTCTGCGAAATGGAGGAAAGAGCCTGGTCCTCAGCAAGCGCGCGCTCCAGACTTCAGAGCTGGCTGCCCCGCGTGCACGCGGAGGATCCGGACTTCAGAGCTGGCTGCCCCGCGTGCACGCGGAGGATCCGGACTTCAGAGCTGGCTGCCCCGCGTGCACGCGGAGGATCCCGACTTCAGAGCTGGCTGCCCCGCGTGCACGCGGAGGATCCGGACTTCAGAGCTGGCTGCCCCGCGTGCACGCGGAGGACAGCAGCACCTGCTTCGCTGTGCGGGGAAGGGAGGACGCACACCGGACTGTGGGGCCCATCTCTTCCCCTCACCGCGAAACCAGAACCAGTGCACTGGTCCTACACTTTGACCCCCCCCTCCCCCCGCTCACAGTCACCATTTACTTCTTTTTATTTTTTTATCGATGTATTTATTTTATGAATATACCGTCACTGTTTTCAGGCATGCCAGAAGAGGGCACTGGATCCCATCACAGATGATTGTAAGCGACCATGTGGTTGCTGGGACTTGAACTCAGGACTTCAGGGCCTTTGGAAGAGCAGTCAGAGCTCTTAACCACTCAGTCATCTCTCTAGCCCTGAGTGCTGGGATCAAAGGTGTGTGCTCTCATAACTGTTCTCTGAGAGGTTCTATCCAGCAGCTGACTGCAACAGACACAGATACCCACAGCCAAACATCAGACAGAGGTCAGGGACTCTTATGGAAGAGTAGGGGGAAGGATTGGAGGCCCTGAAAGGAATGAGAACCCCACTGGAAGACCAACACAATCAACTGACCTGGACCTCTGGGAGCTCTCAGAGATGATCCACCAGCCAAAGAACACACACAGGCTGGAGTGAGGCTCCCAGCATACATGCAACACACGTGCAGCTCCGTCTCCCCCAACAAGTGCAGTGGAGGCCCTCCCTAAAGCTGTAGCCTGACTGTGGTATCCCAACAGGACTGCTCTGTCTGGGTCAGTGGGAGAGGATGCCCCTAATCTAACAGAGACTTCATGCCCCAGGGTGGGGGGATACCTGGGGGACCCACCTCTCAGAGGAGAAGGATGGAGGACGTCTCAGTTAGGGGAACTCGAAGGGGGCAGTGCTTGAGATGAAAATAAATTTAATTAATTAATTAATAAAAAGGTGTGTTCTGGGGGCTGCATAGATGACTCAGAGGGTAAGAACACTGACTGCTCTTCCAGAGGTCCTGAACTCAATTCCCAGCAACTACATGGTGACTCACAACCATCCGTATTGAGATCTGATACCCTCTTCTGGAGTGTGTCTGAGGACAGCTACAGTGTGTACTCATATGCATAAAATAAATAGTAAATAAAATATAAAAGGCCAGACACTAATAGAACACGCATTTTTTAAATAAATGTTTTCCTTTTAAAGATGTACTCACTGATAAGTGGATGTTAGCCCAAAAGCTCAAAATAAACAAGTTACAATTCGCCCAGCACAGGAAGCTCAAGAAGAAGGAGGACTGAAATGAGGGTGCTTTGGTTCCTCTGAGAAAGGGAACAAAATACTCATAGGAACAATAAAGGAGACAAAGTGTGGAGCAGAGACTGCAGGAAAGGCTACCCAGAGACTGCCCTACCTGGGCATTCACCCTATAAACAGTCACCAAACCCCGACACTACTATGGCAGACAAGAAGTGCATACCTTAAGGAGCATGCCATGGCTGTGTCTGGAGGAGACCTGCCAGAGCCTTACACATACAGAGGCAGATGCTAGAAGCCAACTATTGGCCTCGGCGTGGGGTCCCCAATGGAGAAGCTGGAGGGCGGTCCAGAGGAGCTGAAGGGGTTTACAGCCCCATGGGAAGAACAATGATGTCAGCCACCCAGATGCCCCAGGACTCCCAAGGACTGGATGTTCAACCAAGGGACACACATGGTTCCAGCCAAAAATGTGGCAGAGGAATGTCTTGTAGGGTTGTGAGTCATCATGTGGTTGTTGGGAATTGAACTCAGGACCTCTGCTTGCTCTAGCCCAAAGATTTAATTATTATTATATGTAAGCACACTGTAGCTGTCCTCAGACACACCTGAAGAGGGCGGCAGATCTCATTACAGATGGTTGTGAGCCACCATGGGATTGCTGGGATTTGAACTCAGGACTTTCAGCAGAAGAACAGTCAATGTGATTAACCACTGAGCCATCTCTCCAGCCCCTTCCTGTAAGTTGTTATGTGATGTTTAGTTGATATCCCCTGGAGGGCCTGCTTTCTTCTGAAGGGAAAGGGGGAGGGGAGAGGGAAAGAGGACTGGGAGAGAATAGGGAGGGAAACTGCACTCAGGGTGTAATATGTGAGAGAAGGGTTTCTAGAAAAAAAGAATAAAGAACAGAAAAACACAAAATATACAAGTCCTTACTAATCCAAGAATTTGGGGAGAGACGAGAGAAAATTTCCTCTTGTCTCTAAATCAAACAGCCCTTTTCTAGGAAACAAGTCATGTTTTCTGCTTCCTGAACGGTTTTTTCTTAAAAGATTGATTGATTGAATGTATATAGGTACACTGTAGCTGTCTTCAGACACCCAAAAGAGGGCGTCAGGTTTCATGGATGGTTGTGAGCCAACATTTGCTTGATGGGAATTGAACTCAGGACCTCTGGAAGAGCAGTCAGTGCTCTTAACTGCTGAGGCTTCTCTCCAGACCCACATTGTATTTTTTAAAATACAGTTTATCTGTTACAGGCTGGCCTTCCACTTGCTCTGTGGCCAACAATGAGTTTGACCTGCTGATCTTCCTGTCTCTACCTCCACAGCACAGAGATTAGCAGTGTGCAGCAGCCCCGGTGGTAACTGGGGACTAGAACACAGCACTTGGTGCCTGATGTGCAGCCACTCCACTGAGGGGCACTCTCAGCCCCTTTGTTTCCAGAGTTGTTTTTCCAAGGGCTGGGTTTCCAAGTATGGGGTTACACTAGACCTGCCTTCCTTCCTCCCTCCCTCTGGTCCTTCTTCCTGTCTTCCTTCCTTTCCCTCCATCTCTCCCTTCCTTTCTTTTTTCTGCACTTTTGAGACAAGATATCTCTTAGCCCTAGTGGGCCTCACACTCACTATGTAGTGAAGAGTAGCCTTTGACTTCTGATCTCTTTCCTCAGTGTCACGAGGACTGGGATTGTAGGCAAGAGCCATCGTACTTTGCTATTTCCATTGGGGTATTTTAATATTTTTTTATTATATTCCTATTTAGTGTGTGCATGTGGGGTGTGTAGGTGTTCATGCACCCACTCCGCATTGCTTGTAAGGGAGTCTATTCTCTCCTTCCTCCATGTGGGTCCCAGGGATTGAACACAGCCCTGTGGTCAGGCCTGCCAGCAAGCACCTTTACCTACTAAGCCATCCAGACAGCCCTGATGGTTTCTTATGGTATTCTTGTGTATTCTGGGCAAGCAGTCTACCACTGGGCTGTGCACCCAGCCTGTCCTTAGAACCTGTAAGCTATTCTAGGTGTCCACGTCTTCCAGGTTCTATCCTATTTTTCTTCACACCTCTACTTCTTGCATGTCCCATTGAAATCCACTCTGAATTGTCCCTCTTTTTCTGCATTCTTTCTCCTTCAGGCAGAGAGCATAGGGGACAGGGGATGTTGTGGTCTATCTATAGATTTTGTTTTGTTTTTGAGACAGAGTCTCTCTATGTAGCTATGGCTGTCCCAGAACTCAGCAGGATAACCTTTAACCCACAGAGATCTGCCTGCCTCTGCCTTCTGAGTATTGAGATTAAAGCCATGTGCTACCATGCCACTCTGGAAGTCCTTCTCTTAGTCCTGAAGCCCAGTTACAATTTTGTTGTGTGAAATGTAAAAAAACCAAATCCACACTATCACCAGCTAGGCACCCGCAGAGAGGCCGGCCTGTTCTCAGCCTGGCAGACTCTCTGACTCAGCTCTGAACTCACTCTCTCCTCCAGCTCCCTAAGTTCTCATGGCTGGCTGCTGCCACACCCTGTGCTTCCAAATTCCTGCACACTACACTTTGCAGCTGTACCTTTCTCTTTGGAACCCCGTTGAGTCACCCTGTGAAGGAAAACACCACACAATCTTAGTTTAGAATCAACACATAACACAATCGCTGGGCACAGAACCTAGCATCCTAATACTATCACCTATGTTATCAATCCTCCAGTGGATTTGGCCCTCGAACAGGCAGCATGCAGCTCCCTACAGTGCCTGCCTCCCTTGCTCCCACAGTCCAAAAAGGCCTCTTCTTCCTCCTGCCTTCCCTCTTCCTCTCCCTGACCCATAAGTCCCCTTCTCACCCAGTGATAGGCCCCTTGTAGTCTTTATTCATTAGGGGAAAGTCCTACCACACCATTTAGCTACCATTGAAGCTTAGGATAGCATCCCTTTTACCTGTGATATTGGGGACTTGAGCCAGGGTCTTAAAAATGTAGTTAAGTAAGAAATCAAAATGAAAGGTAATAGGAAATTCACCATTTCCAGTTGGGGTTGTAGCAGGACCCAGAGCTTAGTAGGCTCCCAGACCTTAGCCCAACTGGCTCCATGATGGAAGTACTATCCCTGCTGCTAAACTCAGCATGTAGACATCACCACCTGTCAAGAGAAAAACAAAGGCCTAATCCACCAAAGTCCGTAGTTGTGGGAAAGTCTCTACATGTACCAAACTTGCCTCTTGGCTTCTGTAGGTCCTCTTCTGAGTAACTGATCTTGTTAACTGAAGTATGTCAACCCAGAACATGATTTTTGTGTTTAAAAACTCATCGTGAGAGCCAGGCGTGGTGGTGCACACTTGTAATCCCAGCACTTGGGAGGCAGAGGCAGGCAGATTTCTGAGTTCGAGGCCAGCCTGTTCTACAGAGTGAGTTCCAGGACAGCCAGGGCTACACAGAGAAACCCTGTCTCAAAAAACCAAAACCAAAACAAAACAAAACAAAAAACAAAACCCAAACAAAAAAACAAACAAACAAAAAAAAAAAAAAAAACAACTCATTGTGAGAAAGACCCTGGGATCCTGAACAACCAGTGTAGTCTGGCAAATAAAGACTTTCTATTGGCCTAAACCCGTGTCAGAGCAGTCTTCTTTGGTGGATACCCCCACATCAATGTGGAAATCCAAAACAACCAACTCCCCACTTCATTAAACCAAGGAAGCATTTCTATGCAAAATGACCACTTGTA
Organism: Apodemus agrarius; assembly: GCA_964023405.1. Classification (NCBI taxonomy): domain Eukaryota; kingdom Metazoa; phylum Chordata; class Mammalia; order Rodentia; family Muridae; genus Apodemus; species Apodemus agrarius. Next base: position 64,125,811 of record OZ030010.1, on the reverse strand, counting down.
AATTATTCCCAAATCATGAGGGCTAGAGGGATAGCTCACCCTTTTTTTTTTTGGATTTGGTTTTGGTTTTGGTTTTGGTTTCTTTTCGAGACAGGGTTCTCTGTCTAGCACTGGCTGTCCTGGAACTCACTCTCTAGACCAGGATAGCCTTGCACTCAGAAATCCACCTGCCTCTGCCTCCCAGAGTGCTGGGATTACAAGCATGTGCCACCACTGCCCGGCTTGGCTGAGCTATTCAAGAGCACTTATAGAAAATAAATTTCAGCCAGGCGGTGGTGGCACATGCCTGTAATCCCAGCACTCTGGGAGGCAGAGGCAGGCAGATTTCTGAGTTTGAGGCCAGCCTGGTCTACAGAGTGAGTTCCAGGACAGTCGAACTACAGAGAAACCCTGTCTCGAAAAACCAAAAGAAAAAAAAAAGAAAATAAATTTCATTCATAATAGTAACAAAAGACATAAAATGATGAAGGCAAAGAGATAAGGACAACAGCAGTAGACATGGTAGGAGGGACAGCCCACATGGCCTCAGCCCTAAACAAAGAACTACAAACAACTAAGGAATGCTGAGAGGGGGAGAAACAGTCTTCCCCAGGGCAGAGCGCCCCGATTGGTTATCCAACACCCAATGAAAACACACATATGGGTGACTTTACACGCATTGAGCAGGGTGTATATAAAAAGTAATATATATGGATATGCATGCATGTATATAACAACCGTTAGTGAAAACAGAGATCAAAGAGAGCACGGAGGAGGATATGGGAGGGGTTAGAGGCAGAGAAGGGAAGGGGCAAAAGATGGAATTATATTATAATCTCAAAAGCTGAAAGAAATAATTTTAAAAAGAGGATGCTGGGCTAGGCAAGTTCAGACTGACAGAAGATACCTACGACACATGTCTGTAGCAAGGTCTTTGGATCTAGAAAATGCAAAGAATTTTATAATTCAAAATCAGAGAACAGGACAACAGCAGAAGGGACAAAGGGAAGTGGCCAGGGCCTCCTATGCAGTTCTAGCAGGCTGAATGACAGAGCAGTTGTTGCTTAAGACATACAGCCCTACCCCATCTCCAAAAGATATTTGTAAAAGAATTATTTCATGTCTATGAGTACACTGTAGCTGTCTTCAGACACACGAGAAGAAGGCATCAGATCTCATTACAGATTGTTGTGAGCCACCGTGTGGTGGCTGGGAGTTGAACTCAGGACCTCTGGAAGAGCAGTGAGTGTACAATACAACCTGGTACACATGGACACATAAAAGAATAAAATCAAATGTTTAAAAACAAACTAAAAAATAATAAACATGAAATAAACACATTAAAGGGGAGCTGAGAATGGTGGCATGTATCTGTAATTTTAGCATTTGGGAAGCAGAAAGAAGAGGATCACGACAAGTTCAACAACACCCTCGTCTACACTGCAAGCTCCAGGCTAGACAAAGCAGCATAAAGATTCAACAACAAAGCATACAGGACAATGCCAGGTTGCAGGGTGTAGCTGCTCAAGTCTGTAATCCAAGCGCTCAGGAAGCTGAGGCAGGAAGGTCAACAGGAGTTTGAAGCTAGCCTGGGTTACACAGTGAGACCATCTCAACAAACAACAGTAAGTGTCAATAAGCAGAAAAGAACACACCATAGAGGGACAAGTATACATAACTGTAACTACGCGAGAAAGTGCTTAATTCCTCAGTTATCCGAGTAATGCAAATAAAAATGATAGTGACGTGTGGCTATATGTCCCCGAGAAGAGCTAATGTGAATAAAACCACCGGCAATACTAGATAATGGGGACTATTGGGAGGCACTGGAATTGTTCCTGTCAGAGTGTGCAGGAATAGCTTTATAATGTTAAATTAGGAAAATGTCTATCTACCCAATGACTGGTGTTGACGATAAATGCAGGCACACATCAAAAAAGACCCACATTTACAGCAGCTTCATAGTAACTGGAGCAGAATCAAGTTTCTATTGTGACTGATGACTACCAGACCACTAAAAACAGTGAAGCATTGATTTCCCAGTACTTTGTGTAAGTCACAAACATACTGAGGAAAATTGGTAAACCTGGGGCTGGAGAGGTGGCCCAGTCCTTAAGAGTGTCTTGCCCATTGTCCAGGCTAGATTGCCAGCTCCCATGCTGGGCAGTTCACACCTTCTTTTCACTCCAGCTCAATCAGATATCGTTTTCTGACATGCACAGCCACCACACACCAATGGCATCCACTCCCACAGGCAAGCACATGTGAGCATAAGAGTAAATTAAATATTTTTAAAAGTAAAAAAAAAAAATCAGCCAAAAATTCACAACCACAAATTAAAGAAAAATATAAACAAAATGGAAAAATCAAAATGAAGAAAAATGAAACATAAAAGAAGGGACTGGAGAGATGTTTCAGCAGATAAGAGCCAAGCTCAATGTCCCAACCCAGTGTCAGGAGGCTTACAGCCACCTATAACACCAGCTCCAGGGAACTGTAACCCCCAGCCTCAGCACCTATGTGCACATACCCCTCCCCCATACGCACACTTACACATAAGTAAAAAATCAATTCAAGAAATACAAGAATAAAAATTTAATTTAATGAAACGTAGAAAATACAATGAACACAAAAGACTACATGCTGAGCTGGCTGTGGTGACACAAACACCTGTAATCCTGTCTTGGCATTTGGGGGTTTTTCACAGGCTCGTGAGTTTAAAGCTAGAGTTGTCTACAGGAGACCCTTCCTCACACGAAACAAAACAAACAAAACCTACAAAGAAATGAAATTATGTAATAAAAGGAGACAAACTACTGATGAACACTGTAATATGGACCTCAAACTAGCCACGAATGATCTCACATTATTTTTGTTTTGTTTTGTCAAGACAGGGTTTTTCTGTGTAGGCTGTCCCGGAACTCACTCTGTAGAACAGGCTGGCCTCTAACTCCGAAATCTGCCTGCCTCTGGCTCTCAAGTGCAGGGACTAAAGGCGTGCACCACCACTGCCCAGCTTCCTAATTGTGTCAATTATGACAGCAGAAGACACTGGGCGTGGTGGCACACGCCTTTAATTCCAGCACTTGGGAGGTAGAGGCAGGTGGTTTTCTGAGTTCGAGGCCAGCCTGGTCTACAGAGTGAGTTCTAGGACAGCCAGGGCTACACAGAGAAATCCTGTCTCGAAAAAATGCAAATCCAAAAAAAAAAAAAAAAAAAAAAAAAAAGACAGAGGAAAGAGGAAGCCAATTACTGGGCGAAAGGAAAGGTGGAATTTCCGAGTCCCAGGAGGAAGAGGAGGGACAGAGGGAGAGGAGGTCTTTCTGGCAGGCTTTGGGAGGGGAAGTTTGCATACAGCCCCCCCCACCCCCCCCCCGCTGCAGACAGGGGTCAGAGTAGGTTGGTGGAGCTAGCTGTTAGTTGATGAAATTAGTGCAGGAGATTCTTCGCCCAGCATTTTGCGTGTGTTTTCCATTCGCAGGGTGAAGGTGGGCAGGAAGGAAGAGAAAGAGGACAGCTGGGGCAAATTGGAAGTGACGCCAGCGGCAGCCAATATCCGAGCTAAACTAGAAGAGGTCAGAGCACTGGCCAAGCTCCCGGGAAGGAGGTAGCTAGGGCTGGCAGGAATATGATCTCGGAGCTGAGCGGAAAGCTCCGCCCTGAGCAAAGGAACGAGCATGTTTTTAAAACTACACACAACAGATGACATTCAACGTGGAAGGCGAGAGTCCACTATTGATTGAGGAATTCTTGGATGGATACACACAGTAATATAAGTCTAGGAGGGGGATAATTGGTTTCTCGGCGAGCAAAGCAGAGGCACGTGGTTTCAGCATGCTGGAATCTTAAATGCAGGGGCAGGCTCAGCTCACAGGCTCCGAGATCCCCTGCTATGAAAAGAGACAAAGGCTGGAGAGATGGCTGAGAAGTTAAGAGCACTGACTGCTCTTCCAGAGGTCATGAGATCAAATCCCAGCAACCCATGGTGGCTCACAAGCATCTGTAATGGGATCTAATGCCCTCTTATGGGGTGTCTGAAGACAGCTACAGTGTACTTACATATAATAAACAAATACATCTTTTTTTTAAAAAAAAGAAAAGAAAACAGACAAGATGGTTTCTCTGAGGCAGAGAGCAAGACAGTAAAAGCTGCCTCCTTCCGACAAGCAGGTAATCACAGAATAGAATTCTAAAATTTGGAATAATTATTTTTAAAGATGGAAGAGAATACAGGCCCAGTCCTAATAACTGCCATTACAAATTATTTAGGATGATTAAATAAGTTAAAGGCCAGATAGTAAACTCATGGTTCTGAGTTAATTAAAAAAAGGGGAGTGATTTCTTTATAGAAACATATTTGCCGTGGTGGCTCACAGGGTTTCTCTGTGTGCCCCTGGCTGTCCTGGAACTACTCTAGACCAGGCTGGCCTCGAACTTGGAAATCTTCCTGTCTCTGCCTCCCAAGTGCTGGGATTCAAGGCGTGTGCCACCACTGCCTAGCTAAAACGGGTGTTTTCAAAATAATTAGAAATAACGGAGTAGTAAAGATTTAACAGTTCAGATTAGTTTTTTTTTTCTGAGACAGGGTTTCTCTGTGTAGCCCTGGCTGTCCTGGAACTCACTCTGTAGACCAGGCTGGCCTCGAACTCAGAAAACCACGTGCCTCTGCCTCCCAAGAGCTGGGACTAAAAGCCTGTGCCACCACTTCCAGGCTAGAAATTGCTCACTTCATCTACAGACAATACTGTCCAGAGAAGGACACATTTTGCAGAATAGTTGACTACTGACTTTGCCAAGATGGGGTCAGCGACCCTTCAAATTTCTGCATTATAAGGCTGTCAGAGGACTTCTGGGAAAGCAGCAAGCATTTGTAACTGTTGAGCCATTTCCCCAGTCCCCTAGATAGTGTAAATTAATTGTATATAATAACTGGTTTTATTATGACATCTAATAAACACATTTAAGGTTCTTCAATAATTTTAAAAGTATATCAGATTATTGTTTATTTTGCATATACATGTTATTTTTCTTTTAACATGCAAAGTAACATTTCCTTACAAAGTTTTCATATATACTTGGGTTTGGCTGACCCTCTCCCCACCCATTCCAGCTTCCTGTCTTCCATCACCTCTTAAACGTTTCCACACTCAGTATTCTCCCTTTCACTTCTTTTTATTTATTTGTGTGTTGCCTACATGCAGTCTGTATGCAATATATGTGTGCCTGTGAAGGCCAGAATAGAGTTTTGATCCCTTGGGATTGGAGTTAAAGACAGTTCTGAGCTGCCACGTGGGTGTTAGGAATTGAACCCACATGTACTGTGGAGGGAAAGCACACGCAGAAAAGTCTTCAAAGCCTGCCACCAGCACTTGCAGCAAGGCTCCGCCTCCTAAAGGTTCCAAAACTCCCACCAATAGCACCAGCAACTGGGGACCAAGTGTTCAAATTTGTGACCAATTGGGGCATTTTTCACTATGGCAAGAGTTGCTGTATGTGGTTAAGAGCACTGGCTGCTCTTCCAGAGGATCCGGGTTCAATTACCAGCAATTGCATACATGGCAACTCACAACCATATGTAACTCCAGTTCCAGAAACTTGAACACTGTCTTCTGGCCTTTGGGCACTAGAAATGACTGTGGTGCACAGACACACAGGCAGGGAGCACTCATACCTGTGATTAAACAAATGTTCTTGTTTCAAGTATACAGCTGAAAATCATTTAGTACATGAATTCTGTTGTGATAAGTCATTTTTTTTTCTTTTTGGTGTCTTTTGAGACAGAGTCTCATGTAACTGGATTGTCCTCAAACTCACTATGTAGCCAAGCTGACTTTGAACTCCTGATCCTTGTGCTTCTACTTCTCTAGTCCTAGTATTATAGACATGCACCAGGGTACTTTCCATTTTCTTTTGATTTTTTAATTATTATAGATTTGTCTCTTATATGCAAGCCATGTTGGCCTTGAATTTATGATTTTCTTGATTCACATTCCTGAGTGCTGGGATTACAGATGTACCATGTCTGGTCTCTTTTGTTAGGTATTTTGTATGAATAGAATCATACAACATGTAGTATTAATTAATTAATTAATTTCTTTATTTTTGGTTTTTCGAGACAGGGTTTCTCTGTATAGACCTGGCTCTCTCCTGCAACTCACTCTGTAGACCAGGCTGGTCTCCAACTCAGAAATCTGCCTGCCTCTGCTTCCTGATTGCTGGGATTAAAGGTGTGCCACCACCGCCCCGACTCCCATGTGTTTTCAATAGCCACAGGTAGTTATGAATATTGTAAAGGGGTAGACTAATTGGGATAACTTGTCTGATCTAGGTGGCAGCTTGTATCATTATCAATTGGCTCTGAAATTATTGTGTGGGTATCTTGTGAATTGAGAATTTATTGATACATAAATCTGACTTGTTAATTATAAGCTTCTAGAGTTTTGTTTCTACAGAGTTGTGGGGGGTGAGTGCAGGGTGGACAGTCGTTGCTTGGGGCTGGCATGGTAGTAAAGGGAACTCAGAAGAGTGCAGCCAGAGGCTTGGCAGGCAGACAATAGCTGGATGGAGCACGGAACTTGGGAGTTCAGTTTTAACATTTCCCTCAACACCCACCTGTCTCTGCTTCCTGAGTGCTGGGATTGAGGGCTCCTGCCAACACCGTTCAGTGGCTCTCTTCTGAATGCTGAATATTGCCCTATACAGATGTCTCCTATGTGCTTCCTGACTTCTCAAATGATGGACATCTTGGTTTTCACTGTGGAGACAGGATCTCATTCTGCAGCTCAAATTCTAGGATATGTGGGAGCCACCATGTCCACCTTGGGTTTTCAATTTTATTACAAACTGTAATGTGAGATCCAGGACATCTATTGCTACACAGAGAAACCTTGTCTTGAACAACCAACTAGAACACCAATATGACCATTTCTGCAGGAGGTTTTCTGTGGACACCGGTTTCTGTTATTTTGAGAGAGGGGGTAACACTGTAGCCCAGGCTGCTGTAGATAGCAGGAGCTATACAGCAACGCTTCTGACTGAGTTTCTAAAGTATTGAGATAACCGTGCTGAGGTTTTTTTCTCAATTATTATAGTACTAGACTGGGAACTTGTCTCAATTGTGCTAGGGAAGCATCCTATCACTGAGCTATACCTTCCCGGCCAGATCAGATATGTTTTGAGACAAGATCTTACCACATAGCTCTGACTGGCATCTCCTAAGTACTGTTGCAGGTGTGAGCTACCACATCCTGCCTTGGCCATATTTTGTTTATTTTGTGTGGACATGTAAACGTGTGTGGATGTCAGAGGGACAACTTGCAGGAGTTGATTCTCTCCTCCCACTATGTGGGTCCTAGGAATCCAACTCAGGACATCAGGCTTGGTGACCTTTGACCATTACATTATCCTGCCAGCCCGGGAGAGATGTTTTCCATTTTTATTGTATGTGTGTGAGTGTTTTGTCTGGTCGTATATATGTGCACCATGTGCCTGCAGTGAACACGAGGTCAGAAAGAGGGTGATAGATCACCTGGCCCTGGAGTTACAGGCAGTTGTGAGTCACCATTTGGGTACTGGAAACCAAACCCCAGTCCTCTGCAGGAACAGCAAGTGCTCTTAACTGCGAAGCCATCTCATTAGCCCCTAGAGATACAGTTTTCATTTTCGTGGTTACAAAATTAGGAAAGGAATAGCTAGATTGTGAGCAAATTAATATAAAACCATTTTTATTAGTGCTGGGGATCCAAATTAGGGCCTATTATGCTAAGTATGTACTACCACTGAGTTCTGTTACATCTCCAGTCTCTAAATTCACGTTTTACGATAGGTCTGTGGCCAGGTGTGGTAGCACATGCCTTTTATCCCAGCACCAACAAAAGGCAGAGTTCCAGGACAGCCAGAATTACATAATAGAAAGGTATCTCATAAAACAAAACAAATAAACAGATATAGGAACTGGGTTGGAGAGATGGCTCTGTGGTAAAGAGCAGCTGCTGCTCTTCCAGAGGGTCCAGGTTCAATTCCCAGCAAACACATGGCAGTTCCCAACTGTAACTCCAATTCCAGAGGCCATGACATCCTAACACTAACGCATATAGGATAAAGTTAAATACATTTTTTAAATAGATAGGCATTTGTATGCCGGGCGTGGTGGCACATGCCTGTAATCCCAGCACTTGGGAGGTAGAGGCAGGCGGATTTCTGAGTTTGAGGCCAGCCTAGTCTACAGAGTGAGTTCCAGGACAGCCAGGACTACACAGAGAAACACTGTCTCAAAAAAATAAAAAAAATAGATAGGCATTTGTAACAGTAATAATATCCAAAGTCACTTCCTGTGTACTACAAGCCTCTATGTACCTCATTGAATCTGCTTTTCCTCCAAGAGGCAATGTAGTATAATGAACAACTACTGGGAGGCATAAAAGAGGGTCACGGGAGCTGGCAAGGGAACTCAGAAGTTAAGAGCATTAACGCTCCTGCTGAGTTTAACTTCTTTTTTTTTAAGATTTAATTATTTATTATATGTGAGTACACTATAGCTGTCTTCAGACACCCCAGAAGAGGGCGTCAGATCTCATTACAGATGGTTGTGAGCCACCATGTGGTTGCTGGGATTTGAACTCAGGACCTCTGGAAGAGCAATCAGTGCTCTGAACCTCTGAGCCATCTCTCCGGCCCTGAGTTGAACTTCTAGCACCCAAATTAGGTGGTTCATAACCATATGTAACTCCAGTTCCAGGAGATTTATTGCCCTTTTCCAGCTTGTTCAGTAGTTTATGACAGTCACAAATAGATGGCTGTAACCTTAAACAAGCAAAATCCATTAGTGCCTGAAGAAGAGGAGTTAGCTTTCCAGAGCTACCATAATAGAACACTTCCAACACCCAGGTTTCAAAACACAAAGCTGCAAAAGCATACAAATAAAGAGGAAAACAAGTCCAATCACAAGGAAAAGAACGGCAGAATCTATAGCAGAGGCGGCCCAGTCCTTGGGATTACAATGAACCCTATCAAATGGGCTGTCTTAAATGTGTTCATGAGCAGAGGGAAGCAATGACCTGAGCCAGGTGTGTTGGCGCACTCTGTAATCCTAGCCCCTGCAAGAGCTCAGGAGGGAGACCAGCTACACAGCCAGAGGTGGTGGAAAGAAAAAGCAGCAGCCATGGTCAGGCAAGCCTGTAAGGCCAGCCTCGGGAGGTACAAACAGAAGGATCAGGTCAAGGCGACCTGGTCTGAGGTGCCCACCTGGATACTACAGAAGACTGACTTGAAGGAACACTTCTGTACAATCCCCTGGAGTTTCCAGAGGTGAAGCTGCAAATGTCAGACACTGAAAATCCATTTTACTATGCCAATGGATCAGCCTGGAAAACGTTGTATTTAGAATAACTAGAAGGGTAAGTAAGAGATGGAAGAGGAGAAAAATTTGTCTTCTATAACTTTTTTGTGAAAAATGTGCTAAGAATCAGAAGCCCGAGCAATGTGCATGCTAAGCAACTCCCCTAGCCCAATTTCTTTCTTTGTTTCTCTTTCTAGGTAAGATGTGCCTTGGCTCAGGTTGGCCTCAAGCACCGTTATGTGTCCAAAAATGACCTTGGAATTTGTTCCTCTTTGTTCCTCTTTCTTTCTTTCTTTCTTTCTTTCTTCCTTCCTTCCTTCCTTCCTTCCTTCCTTCCTTTCTTTCTTTCTTTCCTTTCCTTCTCTCTCTCCTTCCTTCCTTCCTTCCTTCCTTTCTTTCTTTCTTTCTTTCTTTCTTTCTTTCTTTCTTTCTTTTTTTTCTGAGACAGGGTTTCTCAGTATATCCCGGGATGTCCTGGAATACACTTTTTATCCCAGGCTGGCCTCCAACTCAGAATTCTGCCTGTCTCTGCTTCCTGAGTGCTAGGATTAAGGGCTCCTGTCAACACAGTTCAGTGGTGTATTAGTCTGGGTTCTCTAGAGTTACAGATCGTATGCGCAGTCTCTATGTAGTTAGGGAATTTGTCTATGACTTACAGTCTGTAGTCCAACTCCCCAACAGTAGTCAGCAGCAGCTGTGGATGGAAGTCCAAGGATCTTGCAGTTGCTCAGTCCCACGAAGCAAGCCGGCAAGGAAGAAGGAGTCTTCCTTCTTTCAATGTCCTTATATATGTCTCCAGTAGAAGGTGTAGCCCAGATTAAAGGTGTGTGTCTCCACGCCTTTAATCCCAGATGAACTTGAACTAGAATCCATAGCCATAATCTGGGATTAAAGGTGTGTGTCTCCACACCTTTAATCCCAGATGACCTTGAACTGGAATCCATGCTTCAAGATCTCCATGCTAAGTCCAGGTCAGAAACTTATATCTCTGAGCCTCCAGATTAGGATCATAGGTGAGCCTTCCAATTCTAGATTGTAGTTCATTCCAGATATAGTCAAGTTGACAACCAGGAATAGCCACTACAAGTGGCTCTCTTCTGAATGGTGAATATTGCCCTATACAGATGTCTCCTATTTGCTTCCTGACTTCTCAAATGATGGACATTTTGGTTTTCACTATTTGTGGAGACAGGATCTCATTCTGCAGCTCAAATTCTAGGATATGTGGGAGCCACCATGTCCACCTTGGGTTTTCAATTTTATTACAAACTGTAATGTGAGATCCAGGACATCTATTGCTACACAGAGAAACCTTGTCTTGAACAACCAACTAGAACACCAATATGACCATTTCTGCAGGAGGTTTTCTGTGGACACCGGTTTCTGTTATTTTGAGAGAGGGTGTAACACTGTAGCCCAGGCTGCTGTAGATAGCAGGAGCTATACAGCAATGCTTCTGACTGAGTTTCTAAAGTATTGAGATGACTGTGCTGAACATTTTTTCTCAATTATTATAGTACTAGACTGGGAACTTGTCTCAATTGTGCTAGGGAAGCATCCTATCACTGAGCTACACCTTCCCGGCCAGATCAGATATTTTTTGAGACAAGATCTTACCACATAGCTCTGGCTGGCATCTCCAAGTACTGTTGCAGGTGTGAGCTTCCACATCCTGCCTTGGCCATATTTTGTTTATTTTGTGTGGACATGTAAACATGTGTGGATGTGAGAGGGACAACTTGCAGGAGTTGATTCTCTCCTCCCACTATGTGGGTCCTAGGAATCCAACTCAGGACATCAGGCTTGGTGACCTTTGACCATTACATTATCCTGCCATCCTGGGATGGTAGTTTTTCCATTTTTATTGTATGTGTGTGAGTGTTTTGTCTGGTCGTATATATGTGCACCATGTGCCTGCAGTGAACACGAGGTCAGAAAGAGGGTGATAGATCACCTAGACCTAGAGTTACAGGCAGTAGTGAGCCACCATTTTGGTACTGGGAACCAAACCCCAGTCCTCTGCAGGAATAGCAAGTGCTCTTAAGTGCTAAGCCATCTCGCTAGCCCCTAGAGATACAGTTTTCATTTTTGTGGGTACAAAATTAGGAAAGGAATAGGTAGATCATGAACAAATTAATATAAAACCATGTTTATTAGTGCTGGGGATTGAAATTAGGTCCTATTATCCTAATTATGTGCTACCACTGAGTTCTATTCCATCTTAAGTTTCTAAATCCATGTTTTAGGATAGGTCTGTGGCTAGGTGTGGTAGCACATGTCTTTTATCCCAGCACCAACAGAGGCAAAGTTCCAGGACAGCCAGAATTACATAATAGAAAAGTATCTCATAAAACAAATCAAATAAACAGATATAGGAACTGTGTTGGAGAGATGGCTCTGTGGTAAAGAGCAACTGCTGCTCTTCCAGAGGGTCCAGGTTCAATTCCCAGCAAACACATGGCAGTTCCCAACTGTAACTCCAATTCCAGGGGCCATGACATCCTAACACTAACGCATATAAAATAAAGTTAAACACATTTTTTAAATAGATAGGCAATTTTAACACTAATAATATCCAAAGTCACTTTCTGTGTACTATAAGCCTCTATGTACCTCTCATTGAATCTGCTTTTCCTCCAAGAGGCAACGTAGTATAATGAACAACATCTGGGAGGCCTGTTAAAGAGCGTCATGGGTGCTGGCGAGGGAACTCAGAAGTTAAGAGCATTAATGCTCCTGCTGAGTTTAACTTCTTTTTTAAAGTTTTATTTGTGTATTATATGTGAGTACACTATACTGTCTTCAGACACCCCAGTGGAGGGTATTAGATCTCGTTGTGGATGATTGTGAGCCACCATGTTGTTGCTGGGATTTGAACTCAGGACCTTCAGAAGAGCAAACAGTGCTCTTAACCACTGAGCCATCTCTCCAGCCCTGAGTTTAAGTTCTAGCACCCAAATTAGGTGGTTCATAACCATCTGTAACTCCAGGGCCAGGAGATTTATTGCCTTTTTTCAGCTTCTTCAAGTCTCTACATAAAAATAAAATTATTACCGAGCCATGGTGGCTCACGCCTTTAGTCCCTGGAAGACGTGGACACCTAGAATAGCTTACAGTTTCTAAGGACAGGCTAGGTGCACAGCCCAGTGGTAGACTGCTTGCCCAGAATACACAAGAATACCATAAGAAACCATCAGGGCTGTCTGGATGGCTTAGTAGGTAAAGGTGCTTGCTGGCAGGCCTGACCACAGGGCTGTGTTCAATCCCCGGGACCCACATGGAGGAAGGAGAGAAAAGACTCCCTTACAAGCAATGCGGAGTGGGTGCATGAACACCTACACACCCCACGTGCACACACTCTAAATAGGAATACGATAAAAATATAAAATACCCCAACGGAAATAGCAAAGTATGATGGCTCTTGCCTACAATCCCAGTCCTCGTGACACTGAGGAAAGAGATCAGAAGTGGAAGGCTACTCTTCACTACATAGTGAGTGTGAGGCCCACTAGGGCTAAGAGATACCTTGTCTCAAAAGTGCAGAAAAAAGAAAGGAAGGGAGAGATGGAGGGAAAGGAAGGAAGACAGGAAGAAGGACCAGAGGGAGGGAGGAAGGAAGGCAGGTCTAGTGTAACCCCATACTTGGAAACCCAGCCCTTGGAAAAACAACTCTGGAAACAAAGGGGCTGAGAGTGCCCCTCAGTGGAGTGGCTGCACATCAGGCACCAAGTCCTGTGTTCTAGTCCCCAGTTACCACCAGGGCTGCAGCACACTGCTAATCTCTGTGCTGTGGAGGTAGAGACAGGAAGATCAGAATTTCAAACCCATTGTTGGCCACAGAGCAAGTGGAAGGCCAGCCTGTAACATGTAAAACTCTATTTTAAAAAATACATTGTGGGTCTGGAGAGAAGGCTCAGCAGTTAAGAGCACTGACTGCTCTTCCAGAGGTCCTGAGATCAAATCCCAGCAAGGACATGTTGGCTCACAACCATCCATGAAAACTGACGCCCTCTTTTGGTGTCTGAAGACAGCTACATTAAATCAATCAATCTCTTTTAAAAACCCTGCAGGAAGCTGAAAACATGACTTGTTTCCTGGAAAAAGAGCTGTGTGGTTTGGAGACAGTAGGAAATTTTCTCTCGTGTCTCCCCAAATTCTTGGATTAGTAAGGACTTGTTTATTTTATGTTTTCCTGTTCTTTATTCTTTTTTTTTCTAGAAATCCTTCAATCACATATTACACCCTGAGTGCAGTTTCCCTCCCTATTCTCTCCCAGTCCTCTTTCCCTCCCCCCTCCCCCTTTCCCTTCAGAAGAAAGCAGGCCCTCCAGGGGATATCAGCTAAACATTACATAACAAGTTACAGGAAGGGGCTGGAGAGATGGCTCAGTGGTTAAGCACATTGACTGTTCTTCTGCTGAAGGTCCATAGTTCAAATCCCAGCAATCCCATGGTGGCTCACAACTGGCTGTAATGACATCTGCCGCCCTCTTCAGGTGTGTCTGAGGACAGCTACAGTGTGCTTACATATAATAATCAGTAAATCTTTGGGCCAGAGCGAACAGAGGTCCTGAGTTCAATTCCCAGCAACCACATGATGTCTCACAACCATCTGTACAGCGACAGTGTACACAGTACATAAAATAAATAAATAAATCTTAATAAAATACAAGACACAGGAAGGTCAGTCATATCCCCTCATATTAAGTCTGGACAAGGCAATCCAGTAAGAAGAAAAGGTCCCAGAAGCAGGCAAGAGTCAGAGATACCCCGACTCCCACTGTTAGGAGTCCAAGAAAACACCAAGTTAGACAACCGTAATATAAATTCAGAGGACCCAGCTCAGACCCATATGGGCTACCTGATCGCCTTCAACCACTGTGAGCACCTATGAGCCCTGGTTATTTGATTGTGTGGGCTGGGTTTCCTTGGTGTCCTAGACATCTCTGGCTCCTAAAATCCTTCCAAAGGATTCCCTGAGCCCTTCTATGGGTCTCTGCATCCATTTCCAACAGCTGCTGGACGATTAGGCTAGGTCTTGGTCTATGGGTGTAGCAGAATATCATTAGAAATCATTTTGTTGACTTTTCTTTTCTGCTTGTGTGTGTTTGCACCCTAGGTCCAGCCTCTGGGGCTTGGCCCTCTGTGCAGTGTTAGGCATGGGCTCCCTCTTGTGGCAGGAGTCTGAACTGCACCAGTCATTCACTGGCTGACCATTTCCAGTTTCTCAGCCACCTTTACCCCAGCACATCTGCAGGCAGGACAAACTGTAGGTGGAAGGTTTTGTGGCTGGGTTGGTACTTCATTTTGGTTAAAAAACAAAAATCTATTTCAGGTGTAAAGAGATGGCGTGGCAGTTAAGGGCATTGGATGCTTTTGGCAGAGGGACCAGATTCATTTCCCACCAGCACATGTTAGCTCACAGCCACAAAGCCAATCCTCAAGCACAAACTCCAGTTTCAGGAGAGTCAGTGCCTTCTGACCTCTGCAGGCACGAGGCACAGGGACAGTGCCCAGACATACATGCAGGCCAAACACTCACATGAATAAAATAACATTCCTATTTTAATATAAAAATATTTCAGTTGAGTTGTGATGGTGCACACCTTTAATTCCAGCACCTGGGAGGGAGAGGCAGGCGGATTTTGAGTTCGAGGCCAGCCTGGTCTACAGAGTGAGTTTTAGGACAGCCAGGGCTACACAGAGAAACCCTGTCTCAAAATACAAAAAAACAAAACAAAACCAAAAACCAAAACCCAAAAAACAAACAAACAAAAAGCTCTGACTGCTCTTCCAAAGGCCCTTGAAGCCCTGAGTTCAAGTCCCAGCAACCACATGGCAGCTTACAATCATCTGTGATGGGGTCCAGTGCCCTCTTCTGGCATCTCTGAAGACAGTGACAGTATATTAATAAAATAAATACATCGATAAAAAAATAAAAAGAAGTAAATAGTGGCCGGGCGTGGTGGTGCACGCCTGTAATCCCAGCACTTGGGAGGCAGAAGCAGGTGGATTTCTGAGTTGTAGGTCAGCCTCGTCTACATAGTGAATTCCAGGACAGCCAGGGCTACACAGAGAAACCCTGTCCAGAAAACAACAACAACAAAAGCAAAACAAAACAAAACAAAAACCACCACCACCACCACCACAACAACAAAAACAAGTAAATGTCGACTGTGAGCAGGGGGCGCCTCTGAGGTGGAGGACCAGTGCACTGGTTCTGGGTTCGCGGTCAGGGAAAGAGATGGGCCCCACAGTCCAGTGTGCGTCCTCCCTTCCCTGCACAGCGAAGTAGGTGCTGCTGTCCTCCGCGTGCACGCGGGACAGCCAGCTCTGAAGTCCGGATCCTCCGCGTGCACGCGGGGCAGCCAGCTCTGAAGTCCGGATCCTCCACGTGCACGCGGGCAGCCAGCTCTGAAGTCCGGATCCTCCGCGTGCACGCGGGGCAGCCAGCTCTGAAGTCCGGATCCTCCGCGTGCACGCGGGGCAGTCTGCTCTGAAGTCCGGATCCTCCGCGTGCACGCGGGGCAGCCAGCTCTGAAGTCAGGATCCTCGCGAGCACACAGGGCAGCCAGCTCTGAAGTCCGGATTCTCCGCGTGCACCCGGGGCAACCAGCTCTGAAGTCCAGATCCCCCTTGTGCACGCGGGGCAGCCAGCTCTGAAGTCTGGAGCGCGCGCTTGCTGAGGACCAGGGCTCTTTCCTCCATTTCCCAGAGGAGCTTCCTCAGGATTATACCCTACTTGACGGGTTTGCACAGCCCCTGCACTTGGAGTCTTTGGGCACTAAAGCTGGTTCACAGTCTCAGCGCCTTCCTGTTGAAAGAGGGACTGGGGCTTTCTCCAGGGAGAGAGAGAGACAGAGAGAGAGAGAGAGAGAGAGAGAGAGGGAGGGAGGGAGGGAGGGAGGGAGGGAGGGAGGGAGGGAGGGAGGGAGGGAGGGAGGGAGGGATTGAGTTTGATCTCCTGACTGGGTGGAACAGTGTGTAATGTAAGAAGACTTTTTACTTTTTCCTCCCCCAAAGTAGTCCCTGTACCTCTTCAGGTGGTTCTGGAGACACAGGCTGAACAGTCAGCCCAACTCTGGGGGAGGCTGCACTTAGTGCCAGCACTTCTGATGCAGAGGCAGGCAGATCTCTTGAGTTCAAGGCCACCCTGGTCTACAGAGTTCCAGAACAGCCTGGCCCACACAAGGAGACCCTGTCTTGAAAACCCAAAAGTAAATAAAATTAAGCCCAGCGATACAAAATAAAATAAATAACATAAAAATAAATCACAGAACTCAGGAGGCAGAGGCAAGTGGATCTCATGAATTCAAGGCCAGCATGGTCTACAGACTGAGTTCCAGGACAGCCAAGGACTATACAGAGAAACCTTGTCTTTAAAAAAAAAAAAAAACAGGGCTGGAGAGATGGCCCAGCCATTACAGGCTAGGCTCACAACAAAAATATAAACAAACAAACAAACAAGCCAGGGGCAAGAGGGAGAGATTCCATTGCAAATCTTCAGTTTTCTCCATGGAGAAGCTGGTTACTGCCTTCAGGAGGCCCCAGAATGCAACTCCCAGGCCTCCAGGGGACTGATGTGTTTTGAAGTTGTGAGTCAGGTTTAGGGGCTCTCACCTGCTCATCCAACCCCAGAACCATACTCTCAGACCAGAGGGCTGTTTTCCCACTCCCGCCCCATCCCTGAACAGAGAGGGCATTTATTTATTCATTTAGAGGCGTGGTCACATTGAGTCCAAGCTGAATCAAAATTTACACATACCTAGGGATGATCCTGATCTGCTGATCCCCTACTGCCACTTCCCCAAATGACTTAAGTATTTTTTTCAAATCACCTTTAAAAAAAGATTTACTTATTTAATGTATATGGACATCCTGTTGCTGACACTCCAGAATTGGGCCTCAGATCCCATTGCAGATGGTTGTGAGCCACCACATAGTTGCTGGGAATTGAACTCAGGACCTCTGGAAGAGAAGATAGTGCTCTTAACCACTGAGCCATCTCTCCAGCCACAAGCCTATTTTTTCATAAGTCTTTTCCTCCCCTTCCCCCTCTCTCTCATTTACTTCTTTATCTGCATGTTCTCTATAGGTGGAAAGAGAGTCATTGTGAATGTGACCCAGGACAATTTTGGGGAGTGAGTTCTCTCCTTGTACTATGTGAGTTCCAGCCTGAGGGTTGTTACCTAGTACATATACCCTAGCCTAACAGTTTTTCTGGATTTTTATAACTGTTTTTTAAAAGATTTATCTATTTATTTATTATATGTAAGTACCCTGTATCTGTCTTCAGAAGCACCAGAAGAGGGCGGTCAGATCTCATTACAGATGGTTGTGAGTCACCATATGGTTGCTGGGATTTGGACTCAGGACCTTTGGAAGAACAGTCAGTGCTCTTAAACGCTGAGCCATCTCTCTAGCCGAAAATTACTTATTATCATTATCATCATCATCATCATCATCATCATCATCATCATCATTATTATTTTGATTTTTCAAGATAGGTTTTCTCTATGTAGCCCTAACTGTCCTGGAACTCACTCTGTAAACCAGGCTGTCCTCGAACTCAGAAATCTGCCTGCTTCTGCCTCCTAAGTGCTGGGATTACAGGCATGTGCCACCACTGCCCAGCCAAAATTAAATTCTGTTTTTAAAAGAAGATTTACTTATTTATTTAATGTGAATACACTGATGCTGTCTTCAAACACACCTGAAGAGGGTGTCAGATCCCATTACAGATGGTTTTGAACCACCATGTGGTTGCTGGGATTTGAACTCAGGACCTCTGGAAGAGCAGTCAGTGCTTTTAACCGCTGAGCCATCACTCCAGCCCCTGGGGTATTATTCTTCAGTGACTCAGAGATCCTAAAACATTGTCAGTCCAAGTGACTGGACTTCCTCAAGGACATACACACAACAGGCAGTGGTTGGAATGCCTTTAGTCTCAGGACTCAGGAGGCAGAGGTGGGCAAACTCAGAGTTGGAGGTTAGTCTGGTCTACAGAGCGAGCCTCAGGACAGCCAGGGCTATACACATAAACTGTCTTGAAAAAAAAATGGATTCTTTCTCTGTCTCTCTCTCTCTCTTCTTTCTTGCATATACATGTATATAAGAATTTACTTACATTTCTTGTTTATAATTTTAGGTAAATATAACATTCTGTGTTTTCCTGAGGCTTCATCAACAGGTTTGGTGTATTTGTCCTCCTTCCCCTCTACAGTGGCTTCCCTCCTTCATCCTCCCAAGACTCTGTTTCATATTTCATAGCAGCTGTGTCTGGTTATTCCCTTCTCAAGCCCAACACACACCCTCCAGCCCCTTTATACGCTCTTGGTTTCCGTCATTACTCCATGTTGTGTTCTCACATCCGAGGGTTTGGAACTCGGCACCACAATGACAGAGAACAGGTGGCAGTTGTCTTTCTGGGGCTCAGTTAACTCAATATCATCTTTCTGTGTCTACCCATTTACCTGCAAGGTTCTTTTTTTACATATGAATCATATCTCTAGTGTATGCATAACACATTTTCACTATCAATCTGTCACTGGAAAGACATGTAGGGTCAGAGAGTAGATTTATTTTGAGCTATTTGAAAAGTTTCCATGCTGATTTTCAGAGTAGCTTCTCCAATTTGTAATCCTACCAACAGTGAGTGAGAGTTCCTCACAACCTTATAGACATTTTGTTGACCTTAGCCATTCTACCTGTGATAAAATCTCAAAGTTGTTTTAATTTTTAAATTGCTAAGGGTTATGAATACTTTTGAGGTTTTCTTAGCCATTTTATTTCTTCTATGGAGGACTTTGTTTCTATCCCTACCCCATGTTTTAAAGATTTATTTCTGTTTTATGTGCATTGGTGTTCTGTCTGCATATATGTCTATGAAGGTGCCAGATACACTGGAATTGGAGCTACACACAGTTCTGAGCCATCAAGTGGGTACTGGGAGTTGAATATACTTCTCTGGACCAGTAGCCAAGGCTACTAACCACTGAACCATCTCTCTAGCCTCCCCCTACCCCATGTTTAATTGATTCATCTGTTTTCTTGATTTTTTTTAGTTACTTTTATAGTCTCAATATCAATACTCTGGCAGATACGTACCTGACAAAGATAACAAAACCTCTACTACCAGGAATTAGAAACAATCCTTTGAATGGTTGGTCAGAATAGTCAAGGTGACTCTCAAAGCTAGGCTATCCATGTAGCCCTTGGTGGCCTTTCAGGTTGACGGTGGCCCCTATGGCTGAAGATGCTTGGGACACAAGATTCAGATGATTAGAGCTGGATCTGACCTGTAAGCCTCTTTCCTGCACTCTAGTTCCCATGGTGACAGAAAAATATGTAAGCTGCCAATGGAGGGAAGCAATTAAATAGTCCTACCCAGGTGTAATACCTACGACCGGTGACAATGACCAGCAGGGTAAGGTGCATGCAAAAGTGCAGTCACTGGCACTCACACATTTGAGGTACCCTACAGCTGACTAATTGGACTTAGAGCCCATTTGATAGGAAGAAAATCCTGCCTGGAACTCGAAACCCAGCCACATGTCTGGGGCCAGTGAGGCCATGGGCCTTAGAAAAGGAGCTTCTACTGCCACTTTGCTAGGCCAGCATAATTCCTTACTACATTCTAAATCTTATCCTGATACCCACTGGTAAGTGTCACTATCATCTCTGATTAAAGACTCCCTCTCTTTACAGCAGAGGAAATCACAGAAGACCACCACTGGAAACAGTACAGAGATGGACTGATGGTGGGAAGGCAGATGTCTATCTGTATCCCAGCTCTCGAGTCTGCTGCTCAGGGACCATCAAGGATAAGGGGCAGACGACTGTAAGAAGCTGAATCCCGGGAGTCTGCTGTGAAACAGTGTCTCCTAGAACCAAGACCAGAACAATGACAGGATCAACGGGCATGCTAACACGGAAGGGGAACACTTCACATGGTCTCACCTATAAACAAAGACCTACAGGCAATACTGACTGCTGGGAGGAGCATCTGCTTTTGCCAGGGATGAGCCCTCTTATTAGTTATCAAATGCTGTGGGATCAGCCCTAAAACAACTGAAACACAAACAACAAAAACAAACTAAGCAGGTTCTATTTATATATTTGTACATACATACATACACACACTGTGTTGTGGTGTGTGTGTGTGTGTGTGTGTGTGTGTGTGTGTGTAACAAAAATGAAAAATAATCTGTCAATTGAGGGTGTGTGCAGAAGAGGTTGGAGGGACGGTACCTTGGAGGGGCTAGAGGGAAGAAAGGAAGGGGAAAGTAATGTAACAATTCTATTTCAATTAAAAAAACAAGTAAAGGGCTGGAGAGATGGCTCAGTGGTTAAGAGCACTGATTGCTCGTCCAGAGGTCCAGAGTTCAATTCCCAGTACTCACAGCGCAGTTCACAGCTGTCCATAACTCAAGCTCCAATGGATCTAACCCTGTCTTCACAAAATAAAACAAAACATAAAGAATGTGTCATCTTTCGTGGCTAGTTTAAAGACCATATTACAGTGTACATTAGTAATTTGCCTCCTTTTATTACATAATTTCATTTCTTTGTAGGTTTTGTTTGTTTTGTTTCCTGTGAGGAAGGGTCTCCTGTAGACAAGTCTAGCTTTAAACTCACGAGCCTGTGAAAAACCCCCAAATGCCAGGATTACAGGTGTTTGTGTCCCCACAGCCAGCTCAGCATGTAGTCTTTTGTGTTCATTGTATTTTCTTCGTTTTATCAAATTAAATTTTTATTCTTGTGTTTCTTGAATTGATTTTTTAATTATGTGTAAGTGTGCGTATGGGGAAGGAGTATGTGCACATAGATGCTGAGCCTGGGGGTTACAGTTCCCTGGAGCTGGTGTTATAGGTGGTTGTAAGCCTCCTGACACTGGGTCGGGACATTGAGCTTGGCTCTTATCTCCTGAACCATGTCTCCAGTCCCTTCTTTTATGTTTCATTTTTCCTTCATTTTGATTTTCCATTTTGTTTATTTTTTCTTTAATTTGTGGTTGTGAATTTTTGTCTGATCTAATTTTGTTTTTGTTTACTTTTTAAAAAATGTTTAATTTACTCTTATGCTCACCTGTGCTTGCCTGTGGGAGTGGATGCCATTGGTGTGTGGTGGCTGTGCATGTCAGAAAACGATATCTGATTGAGCTGGAGTGAAAAGAAGGTGTGAACTGCCCAGCATGGGAGCTGGCAATCTAGCCTGGACAATGGGCAAGACACTCTTAAGGACTGGGCCACCTCTCCAGCCCCTGGTTTACCAATTTTCCTCAGTATGTTTGTGACTTACACAAAGTACTGGGAAATCAATGTTTCACTCTTTTTAGTGGTCTGGTAGTCATCAGTCACAATAGAAACTTAATTCTGCTCCAGTTACTATGAAGCTGCTGTAAATGTGGGTCTTTTTTGATGTGTGCCTGCATTTATCGTCAACACCAGTCATTGGGTAGATAGACATTTTCCTAATTTAACATTATAAAGCTATTCCTGCACACTCTGACAGAACAATTCAAGTGCCTCCCAATAGTCCCCATTATCTAGTATTGCCAGTGGTTTTATTCACATTAGCTCTTCTCGGGGACATAGAGTCACACGTCACTATCATTTTTATTTGCATTACTTGGATAACTGAGGAATTAAGCACTTTCTCGCGTAGTTACAGTTATGTATACTTGTCCCTCTATGGTGTGTTCTTTTCTGCTTATTGACACTTATTGTTGTTTGTTCAGATGGTCTCACTGTGTAACCCAGGCTAGCTTCAAACTCCTGTTGACCTTCCTGCCTCAGCTTCCTGAGCTCTTGGATTACAGACTTGAGCAGCTACACCCTGCAACCTGGCATTGTCCTGTTTGCTTTGTTGTTGAATCTTTATGATGCTTTGTCTAGCCTGGAGCTTGGAGTGTAGACCAGGGTGTTTTTGAGCTTCTCCTGATCCTCTTCTTTCTGCTTTCCAAATGCTAAAATTATAGATACATGGCACCATTCTCAGCTCCCCTTTAATGGGTTTATTTCAATTTTATTATTTTTGGTTTGTTTTTAAACATTTAATTTTATTCTTTTATGTGCACATGTGTACCAGGTTGTATTGTACACTCACTGTTCTTCCAGAGGTTCTGAGTTCAACTCCCAGCCACCACATGGTGGCTCACAACCATCTGTAATGAGATCTGATGCCCTCTTCTGGGGTGTTTGAAGACAGCTACAGTGTACTCATAGACATGAAATAATTCTTTGTACAAATATCTTTTGGAGATGGGGTCTGGCTCTGTGTCTTAAGCATCAACTGCTCTGCCATTCAGCCTGCTAGAACTGCATATGAGGCCCTGGCCACTTCCCTTTGTCCCTTCCGCTGTTGTCCTGCTCTCTGATTTTGAATTATGAAATCTTTGCATTTTCTAGATGCAAAGACTCTGTTACAGACGTGTGTCGTAGGTATCTTCTGTCAGTCTGCCCTTGCCTGTCATTTCCTTAAATAAAACTAGCAAACATTTAGACCTTGAAGTCTAATATTTTCATGAATTTAATCTATTCATGTGTAATCACTCTGCCTATATTCCTTTTTTCCAAGACAGAATTCCTCTGTGTAGCCCTGGCTATCTTGAAACTCCCTCTGTAGTCCAGACTGACCTTGAACTCAGAGATTCACCTGCCTACGCCTCCTGAGTGCTGGGATTAAAGGCATGCGCCACCATAGCCCAGCATCCTCTTTTAAAAATTATTTCTTTCAGCTTTTGAGATTATAATATAATTCCATCTTTTGCCCCTTCCCTTCTCTCCCTCTAACCCCTCCCATATCCTCCTCCGTGCTCTCTTTGACCTCTGTTTTCACTAACGGTTGTTATATACATGCATGCATATCCATATATATTACTTTTTATAAACACCCTGCTCAATGCGTGTAAAGTCACCCATATGTGTGTTTTCTTTTGGTGTTGGATAACCAATCGGGGTGCTCTGCCCTGGGGAAGACTGCAGGCTGCCTGTTCGAGGGCCAAGTCCACTGGAGGATTGATAACATAGGTGATAGTATTAGGATGCTAGGTTCTGCGCCCCGCGATTGTGTTATGTGTTGATTCTAAACTAAGATTGTGTGGTGTTTTCCTTCACAGGGTGACTCAACGGGGTTCCAAAGAGAAAGGTACAGCTGCAGAGTGTGGTGTGCAGGAATTTGGAAGCACAGGGTGTGGCAGCAGCCAGCCATGGGAACTTAGGATGCAGGGAGGACAGAGTGAATTCAGAGCTGAGTCAGAGAATCTGCCAGGCTGAGAACAGGCTGGCCTCTCTGCGGGTGCCTAGCTGGTGATAGTGTGGATTTGGTTTTTGTACATTTCACGCAACAAAATTGTAACTGGGTTTCAAGACTAAGAGAAGGACTTCCAGAGTGTCATGGTAGCACACGGCTTTAATCTCAATACTCGGAAGGCAGAGGCAGGCAGATCTCTGTGGGTAAAGGTCATCCTGCTGAGTTCTGGGACAGCCATAGCTACATAGAGAGACCCTGCAGAGATAGGCAGATTTCTGAGTTCAAGGACAGCCAGGGCTACACAGAGAAACCCTGTCCCGAAAAAAACAAAATCTAACCCCCACCCCCACCCCAAAGAAGAAACTGCCTCCAAAATAATGTCCTGTTATTCAGGGTGTACTCCTCTCCATTCCTACTGAATGTAGTGCTCACTCCCTTGACAGCAGAGGCAATCTTATTTAGTCCTTGGGGATTCAATTCCCAGCAACCACATGGTAGTTCATGACCATCTATAATGAGATCTGGTTCCCTCTTTTCGCCTGCAGACATACATGCAGGCAGAATGCTTTAAAGGTAATAAGCACATCTTTTTTAAACAAAAATTTTATTGAATATAGTCTTCATTTACATGTCCAGTGGTAAAAACTTTCCCGATTTCCCCTCTCCCCAAACCCCACAACCCCTCTTCCCACCCCCTGCTTCCAAGTATAAGCCCCTCCACCCGAACCAATCCCATCCCCCCATTTCCTTTTGTTGGGGCATCTATTGAGCCTTCACCTGACCAAGGACCACTCCTCCCACTGATGCCCGACAAGATATTCCTCTGCCACATTTTTGGCTGGAACCATGTGTGTCCCGTGGTTGAACGTCCAGTTCCTGGGAGTCCTGGGGCATCTGGGTGGCTGACATCATTGTTCTTCCCATGGGGCTGTAAACCCCTTCAGCTCCTCTTGACCGTCCTCCAGCTCCTCCATTGGGGACCCCACGCCGAGGCCAATAGTTGGCTTCTAGCATCTGCCTCTGTATGTGTAAGGCTCAGGCAGGTCTCCTCCAGACACAGCCATGGCATGCTCCTTAAGGTATGCACTTCTTGTAGGCCACAGTAGTGTCGGGGTTTGGTGTCTGTTAATAGGGTGAATTCCCAGGTAGGGCAGTCTCTGGGTGGCCTTTCCTGCAGTCTCTGCTCCACACTTTGTCTCCTTTATTGTTCCTGTGAGTATTTTGTTCCCTTTCTCAGAGGAAGCAAAGCACCCTCACTTAAGTCCTCCTTCTTCTTGAGCTTCCTGTGCTGCTCGAATTGTAACTTGTTTATTTTGAGCTTTTGGGCTAACATCCACTTATCAGTTAGTGCATCTTTAAAATGAAAACATTTATAAAAAAAAGTGTGTTCTATTAGTGTCTGGCCTTTAAAATTTTTTTTTTTACTATTTATGTTATGCACATGAGTACACACTGTAGCTGTCTTCAGACACACTCCAGAAGAGGGCATCAGATCTCAATATGGATGGTTGTGAGCCACCCTGTAGTTTCTGGGAATTAAACTCATGACCTCTGGAAGAGCAGTCAGTGTTTTTACCCTCTGAGTCATCTATGCAGCCCCTAGAACACACCTTTTTATTTATTAATTAATTAAATTTATTTTCATCTCAAGCACTGCCCCATTCGAGTCCCCCTAACCGAGACTTCCTCCATCCTTCTCCTCTGAGAGGTGCCCCCCCCGTATCCCCCCACCCTGGGGCATGAAGTCTCTGTTAGATTAGAGGCATCCTCTCCCACTGACCCAGACAGAGCAGCCCTGTTGGGATACCACAGTCAGGCTACAGCTTTAGGGAGAGCCTCCACTGCACTTGTTGGTGGAGACCGAGCTGCACGTGTGTTGCATGTATGCTGGGAGCCTCACTCCAGCCTCTGTGTGTTCTTTGGCTGGTGGATCATCTCTGAGAGCTCCCAGAGGTCCAGGTCAGTTGATTGTGTTGGTCTTCCAGTGGGGTTCTCATTCCTTTCAGGGCCTCCAATCCTTCCCCCTACTCTTCCATAAGAGTCCCTGACCTCTGTCTGATGTTTGGCTGTGGGTATCTGTGTCTGTTGCAGTCAGCTGCTGGATAGAATCTTTCAGAGAACAGTTATGAGAGCACACACCTTTGATCCCAGCACTCAGGGCTGGAGAGATGACTGAGTAGTTAAGAGCTCTGACTGCTCTTCCAAAGGCCCTGAAGTCCTGAGTTCAAGTCCCAGCAACCACATGGTCGCTTACAATCATCTGTAATGGGATCCAGTGCCCTCTTCTGGCATGCCTGAAAACAGTGATGGTATATTCATAAAATAAATACATCGATAAAAAAATAAAAAGATGTAAATGGTGACTGTGAGCCAGGGGCACAGCAGAGGTGGAGGACCAATGCACTGGTTCTGGGTTCACGGCGAGGGTAAGAGATGGGCCCCACAGTCCGGTGTGAGTCCTCCCTTTCCCGCACAGCAAAGTAGGTGCTGCTGTCCTCCACGTGCACGCGGGGCAGCCTGCTCTGAAGTCCAGATCCTCCGCGTGCAGGCGGGGCAGCCAGCTCTGAAGTCCGGATCCTCCGCGTGCACGCGGGGCAGCCAGCTCTGAAGTCCGGATCCTCCACGTGCACAAGGGGCAGCGACCTCTGAAGTCTAGCTTGCTCCCTTGCTGAGGACCAGGGCTCTTTCCTCCATTTCTCAGAGGAGTGTCCTCAGGATTAAACCCTATGTGAGGGGGTTTTGCACAGACCCTGCTCTTGGAGTCTTTTTGGGCGCTAAAGCTGGTTCACAGTCTGAATGCCTTCCTGTTGAAAGAGGGACTGGGGCTTTCCCCAGGGAGACCATGAGAGAGAGAGAGAGAGAGAGAGAGAGAGAGAGAGAGAGAGAGAGAGAGAGAGAGAGAGAGAGAGAGAGAGAGAGAGAGAGAGAGAGAGAGATCTCCTGCCTGGGTGGAACAGTGTGTAATGTAAGAAGACTTTTTACTTTTTCCTCCCCCAAAGTAGTCCCTGTAACTCTTCAGGTGGTTCTGGAGACACAGGCTGAACAGTCAGCCCAACTCTGGGGGAGGCGGCACTTAGTGCCAGCACTTCTGATGCAGAGGCAGGCAGATCTCTTGAGTTCAAGGCCACCCTGGTCTACAGAGTTCCAGAACAGCCTGGCCCACACAAGGAGACCCTGTCTTGAAAATCCAAAAGTAAATAAAATTTAGCCCAGCGATACAAAATGAAATAAATAAAATGAAAATAAATCACAGAACTCAGGAGGCAGAGGCAAGTGGATCTCATGAATTCAAGGCCAGCCTGGTCTACAGACTGAGTTCCAGGACAGCCAAGGACTATACAGAGAAAACCTGTCTTTAAAAAAAAAAAAACAGGGCTGGAGAGATGGCCCAGCCACTAAAGGCTAGACTCACCACAAAAATATAAACAAACAAACAAACAAGCCAGGGGCAAGAGGGAGAGATTCCATTGCAAATCTCCGCCTTTCTCCATGGAGAAGCTGGTTACTGCCTTCAGCAGGCCCCAGAATGCAACTCCCAGGCCTCCAGGGGACTGATGTGTTTTGAAGTTGTGAGTCAGGTTTAGGGGCTCTCACCTGCTCATCCAACCCCAGAACCATACTGTCAGACCAGAGGGCTGTTTTCCCACTCCCTGCCCATCCCTGAACAAAGAGGGCATTTATTTATTCATTTATTTATTCATTTAGAGGGGTGGTCACATTGAGTCCAAGCTGAATCAAAATTTACACATACCTAGGGACGATACTGATCTGCTGATCCGCTACTGCCACTTCCCCAAATGACTTAAGTATTTTTTTCAAATCACCTTTAAAAAAAGATTTACTTATTTAATGTATATGGACATCCTGTTGCTGACACTCCAGAATTGGGCCTCAGATCCCATTGCAGATGGTTGTGAGCCACCACGTAGTTGCTGGGAATTGAACTCAGGACCTCTGGAAGAGAAGATAGTGCTCTTAACCACTGAGCCATCTCTCCAGCCACAAGCCTATTTTTTCATAAGTCTTTTCTTCCCCTCCCCCTCTCTCTCATTTACTTCTTTCTTTATCTGCATGTTCTCTATGGGTGGAAAAAGACTCATTGTGAATGTGACCCAGGACAATCTTGGGGAGTGAGTTCTATCCTTGTACTATGTGAGTTCCAGCCTGAGGGTTGTTACCTAGTACATATACCCTAGCCTAACAATTTTTCTGGATTTTTATAACTGTTTTTTAAAAGATTTATCTATTTATTTATTATATGTAAGTACCCTGTATCTGTCTACAGAAGCACCAGAAGAGGGCGGTCAGATCTCTTTACAGATGCTTGTGAGTCACCATATGGTTGCTGGGATTTGGACTCAGGACCTTTGGAAGAACAGTCAGTGCTCTTAAACGCTGAGCCATCTCTCTAGCCGAAAATTACTTATTATCATTATCATCATCATCATCATCATTATTATTATTATTATTTTGATTTTTCAAGATAGGTTTTCTCTATGTAGCCCTAACTGTCCTGGAACTCACTCTGTAAACCAGGCTGTCCTCGAACTCAGAAATCTGCCTGCTTCTGCCTCCTAAGTGCTGGGATTACAGGCATGTGCCACCACTGCCCAGCCAAAATTAAATTCTGTTTTTAAAAGAAGATTTACTTATTTATTTAATGTGAATACACTGATGCTGTCTTCAAACACACCTGAAGAGGGTGTCAGATTCCATTACAGATGGTTTTGAACCACCATGTGGTTGCTGGGATTTGAACTCAGGACCTCTGGAAGAGCAGTCAGTGCTTTTAACCGCTGAGCCATCACTCCAGCCCCTGGGGTATTATTCTTCAGTGACTCAGAGATCCTAAAACATTGTCAGTCCAAGTGACTGGACTTCCTCAAGGACATACACACAACAGGCAGTGGTTGGAATGCCTTTAGTCTCAGGACTCAGGAGGCAGAGGTGGGCAAACTCAGAGTTGGAGGTTAGCCTGGTCTACAGAGGGAACCTCAGGACAGCCAGGGCTATACACATTAACTGTCTTGAAAAAAAATAGATTCTTTCTCTGTCTCTCTTTCTCTCCTTTCTTGCATATACATGTATATATGAATGTACTTACATTTCTTGTTTATAATTTTAGGTAAATATAACATTCTGTGTTTTCCTGAGGCTTCATCAACAGCTTTGGTGTATTTGTCCTCCTTCCCCTCTACAGTGGCTTCCCTCTTTCATCCTCCCAAGATTCTGTTTCATATTTCATAGCAGCTGTGTCTGGTTATTCCCTTCTCAAGCCCAACACACACCCTCCAGCCCCTTTATACGCTCTTGGTTTCCGTCATTACTCCATGTTGTGTTCTCACATCCGAGGGTTTGGAACTTGGAACCACAATGACAGAGAACAGGTGGCAGTTGTCTTTCTGGGGCTCAGTTAACTCAATATCATCTTTCTGTGTCTACCCATTTACCTGCAAGGTTCTTTTTACATATGAATCATATCTCTAGGGTATGCATAACACATTTTCACTATCAATCTGTCACATGTGGGGTCAGAGAGTAGATTTATTTTGAGTTATTTGAAAAGTTTCCATGCTGATTTTCAGAGTAGCTTCTCCAATTTGTAATCCTACCAACAGTGGGTGAGAGTTTCTCTTTCTCCACAACCTTATAGACATTTTGTTGACCTTAGCCATTCTACCTGTGATAAAATCTCAAAGTTGTTTTAATTTTTAAATTGCTAAGGGTTATGAATACTTTTGAGGTTTTCTTAGCCATTTTATTTCCTCTATGGAGACTTGGTTTCTATCCCTACCCCATGTTTTAAAGATTTATTTCTGTTTTATGTGCATTGGTGTTCTGTCTGCATATATGTCTATGAAGGTGCCAGATACACTGGAATTGGAGCTACACACAGTTCTGAGCCATCAAGTGGGTACTGGGAGTTGAATATAGTTCTCTGGACCAGTAGCCAATGCTACTGACCACTGAGGCTTCTCTCTAGCCTCCCCCTACCCCATTTTCAATTGAGTCATTTGTTTTCTTGATTTTTTGAGTTACTTGTAGAGTCATAATATCAATCCTCTGGCAGATATGTACCTGACAAAGATAACAAAACCTCTAGTACCAGGAATGAGAAACCTTCGTTTGAGTGGTTGGTCAGAACAGTCAACGTGACTCTCAAAGCTAGGCTATCCATGTAGCCCTTGGTGGCCTCTCAGGTTGAGGGTGGCCCCTATGGCTGAAGTTGCTTGGGACACAAGATTCAGATGATTAGAGCTGGATCTGACCTGAAAGCCTCTTTCCTGCACTCTAGTTCCCATGGCAACAGAAAAATATGTAAGCTGCCAATGGAGGGAAGCAATTAAATAGTCCTACCCAGGTGTAATACCTACTACCGCTGACAATGACCAGCAGGGTAAGGTGCATGCAAAAGTGTAGTCAGTGGCACTCACACATTTCAGGTAACCTACAGCTGTCTAATTGGACTTAGAGCCCATTTGATAGGAAAAAAATCCCGCCTGGAACTGGAAACCCAGCCACGTGTCTGGGGCCAGTGAAGCCATGGGCCTTAGAAAAGGAGCTTCTACTGCACTTTGCTAGGCCAGCATAATTCCTTACTACATTCTAAATCTTATCCTCATACCCATTGGTAAGTGTCGCTATCATCTCTGATTAAAGACTCCCTCTCTTTACAGCAAAGAGAATCACAGAAGACCACCAGTGGAAACAGTACAGAGATGGACTGATGGTGGGAAGGCAGATGTCTATCTGTATCCCAGCTCTCGAGTCTGCTGCTCAGGGACCATCAAGGAAGAAGGGGCAGACGACTATAAGAAGCTGAATCCCAGGACTCTGCTGTGAAACAGTGTCTCCTAGAACCAAGACCAGAACAATGACAGGATCAACGGACATGCTAACACGGAAGGGGAACACTTCACATGGTCTCACCTGTAAACAAAGACCTACAGGCAATACTGACTGCTGGGAGGAGCATCTGCTTTTGCCAGGGATGAGCCCTCTTATTAGTTATCAAATGCCATGGGATCAGCCCTAAAACAACAGAAACACAAACAACCAAAACAAAGTAAGCAGGTCCTATTTCTATATTTGTACATACATACATATACATACACTGTATTGTGGTGCGTGTGTGTGTTGTGGTGTGTGTGTGTGTGTGTGTGTGTGTGTGTGTGTGTTTGTGTGTAACAAAAATGAAAAATAATCTATCAATTGAGGCTGTGTGCAGAAGGGGTTGGAGGGAGGGTACCTTGGAGGGGCTAGAGGGAAGAAAGGAAGGGGAAAATAATGTAATAATTCTATTTCAATTAAAAAAACATGTAAAGGGCTGGAGAGATGGCTCAGTGGTTAAGAGCACTGATTGCTCTTCCAGAGGTCCTGAGTTCAATTCCCAGTACTCACAGGGCAGCTCACAGCTGTCCATAACTCAATCTCCAATGGATCTAACTCTGTCTTGACAAAACAAAACAAAACATAAAGAATGTGAGATCATTCGTGGCTAGTTTGAGGTCCATATTACAGTGTTCATCAGTACTTTGTCTCCTTTTATTACATAATTTCAGTTCTTTGTAGGTTTTGTTTGTTTTGTTTCGTGTGAGGAAGGGTCTCCTGTAGACAAGTCTAGCTTTAAACTCACGAGCCTGTGAAAAACCCCCAAATGCCGGGATTACAGGTGTTTGTGTCACCACAGCCAACTCAGCATGTAGTCTTTTGTGTTCATTGTATTTTCTTAGTTTCATTAAATTAAATTTTTATTCTTGTATTTCTTGAATTGATTTTTTAATTATGTGTAAGTGTGCGTGTGTGGGGAGGGGTATGTGCACATAGATGCTGAGGCTGGGGGTTACAGTTCCCTGGAGCAGCGTTATAGGTGGTTGTAAGCCTCCTGACACTGGGTCGGGACATTGAGCTTGGCTCTTATCTCCTGAACCATGTCTCCAGTCCCTTCTTTTATGTTTCATTTATCCTTCATTTTGATTTTTCCATTTTGTTTATTTTTTCTTTAATTTGTGGTTGTGAATTTTTGGCTGATTTACTTTTGTTTTTGTTTACTTTTTAAAAAATATTTAATTTACTCTTATTCTCCTGTGTGCTTGCCTGTGGGAGTGTATGCCATTGCTGTGTGGTGGCTGTGCATGTCAGAAAACGATATCTGATTGAGCTGGAGTGAAAAGAAGGTGTGAACTGCACAGCATGGGAGCTGGCAATCTAGCCTGGACAATGGGCAAAACACTCTTAAGGCCTGGGCCACCTCTCCAGCCCCTGGTTTACCAATTTTCCTCAGTATGTTTGTGACTTACACAAAGTACTGGGAAATCAATGCTCCACTCTTTTTAGTGGTCTGGTAGTCATCAGTCACAATAGAAACTTGATTCTGCTCCAGTTACTATGAAGCTGCTGTAAATGTGGGTCTTTTTTGATGTGTGTCTGTATTTATCATCAACACCAGTCATTGGGTAGATAGACATTTTCCTAATTTAACATTATAAAGCTATTCCTGCACACTCTGACAGGAACAATTCCAGTGCCTCCCAATAGTCCCCATTATCTAGTATTGCCAGTGGTTTTATTCACATTAGCTCTTCTCGGGGACATATAGCCACACGTCACTATCATTTTTATTTGCATTCCTCGGATAACTGAGGAATTAAGCACTTTCTTGCGTAGTTACAGTTATGTATACTTGTCCCTCTATGGTGTGTTCTTTTCTGCTTATTGACACTTATTGTTGTTTGTTGAGATGGTCTCACTGTGTAACCCAGGCTAGCTTCAAACTCCTGTGGACCTTCCTGCCTCAGCTTCCTGAGCGCTTGGATTACAAGACTTGAGCAGCTACACCCTGCAACCTGGCATTGTCCTGTTTGCTTTGTTGTTGAACCTTTATGATGGTTTCACTAGCCTGGAGCTTGCAGTGTAGACCAGGATGTTCTTTAACATGTCTTGATCCTCTTCTTTCTGCTTCACAAATGCTAAGAGTACAGATACATGCCACCTTTCTCAGCTCCCCTTTAATATGTTTATTTCATTTTGATTACTTTTGGTTTTGTTTTTAAACATTTAATTTTATTCTTTTATGTGCACATGTGTACCAGGTTGTATTGTACACTCACTGCTCTTCCAGAGGTCCTGAGTTCAACTCCCAGCCACCACATGGTGGCTCACAACCATCTGTAATGAGATCTGATGCCCTCTTCTCGTGTGTCTGAAGACAGCTACAGTGTACTCATAGACATGAAATAATTCTTTGTACAAATATCTTTTGGAGATGGGGTCTGGCTCTGTGTCTTAAGCAGCAACTGCTCTGTCATTCAGCCTGCTAGAACTGCATATGAGGCCCTGGCCACTTCCCTTTGTCCCTTCTGCTGTTGTCCTGCTCTCTGATTTTGAATTATGAAATCTTTGCATTTTCTAGATGCAAAGACTCTGTTACAGACGTGTGTCGTAGGTATCTTCTGTCAGTCTGCCCTTGCCTGTCATTTCCTTAAATAAAACTAGCAAACATTTTACACCTTGAAGTCTAATATTTTCATGAATTTACTCTATTCATGTGTAATCACTGCCTATATTCCTTTTTTCCAAGACAGAGTTCCTCTGTGTAGCCCTGGCTATCTTGAAACTCCCTCTGTAGTCCAGACTGACCTTGAACTCAGAGATTCACCTGCCTACGCCTCCTGAGTGCTGGGATAAAAGGCATGCGCCACCATAGCCCAGCATCCTCTTTTTAAAATTATTTCTTTCAGCTTTTGAGATTATAATATAATTCCATCTTCTGCCCCTTCCCTTCTCTTTCTCTAACCCCTCCCATATCCTCCTCCGTGCTCTCTTTGACCTCCGTTTTCACTAACGGTTGTTATATACATGCATGCATATCCATATACATTACTTTTTATATACATGCTGCTCAATGCGTGTAAAGTCACCCATATGTGTGTTTTCATTGGGTGTTGGATAACCAATCGGGGCGCTCTGCCCTGGGGAAGACTGTTTCTCCCCCTCTCAGCATTCCTTAGTTGTTTGTAGTTCTTTGTTTAGGGCTGAGGCCATGTGGGCTGTCCCTCCTACCTGTTACCATGTCTACTGCTGTTGTCCTTATCTCTTTGCCTTCATCATTTTATGTCTTTTGTTACTATTATGAATGAAATTTATTTTCTATAAGTGCTCTTGAATAGCTGAGCCAAGCCGGGCAGTGGTGGCACACGCTTGTAATCCCAGCACTCTGGGAGGCAGAGGCAGTGGGATTTCTGAGTTCGAGGCCAGCCTGGTCTACAGAGTGAGTTCCAGGACAGCCAGGGCTATACAGAGAAAACCTGTCTCGAAAAAAACAAAAACAAAAAACAAAAAACAAAAAAACAAAAAACAAAGGCAACCCCCCCCCAAAAAAAAAGAAAGAAAAAAAAGAACAAAATAAAAAAACGCGCTGAGCTATCCCTGTAGCCCTCCTAATTTGGGTATAATTTATAAGTGGTCATTTTGCATAGAAATGCTTCCTTGGTTTAATGAATTGGGGAGTTGGTTGTTTTGGATTTCCACATTGATGTGGGGTGTCCACCAAAGAATACTGCTCTGACACGGGTTTAGGCCAATAGAAAGTCTTTATTTGCCAGACCACACTGGTTGTTCAGGATCCCAGTGTACTACTAAGCCTTTCTCACGATGAGTTGTTTTTTTTTTTATTTTGTTTGTTTGTTTGTTTGTTGGGGCTTTTTGTTGTTGTTGTTTTGAGACTGGGTTACTCTTAGTAGCCCTGGCTGTCCTGGAACTCACTCTGTAGACCAGGATGGCCTCGAACTCAGAAATCTGCCTGCCTCTGCCTCCCAAGTGCTGGGATTACAATGTTCACCACCATGCCCGGCCCTCACGATGAGTTTTTAAACACAAAAAGCATGTTTTGGGTTGACATACTTCAGTTAAGAAGAACAGTTACTCAGAAGAGGACCTACAGAAGCCAAGAGGCATGTTTGGTACATGTAGAGACTTTCCCACAACTATGGACTTTGGTGGATTAAGCGTTTTTTTTTTTTTGTTGTTTGTTTGTTTTTGTTTTTCTTTTTGTTTTTGTTTTTGGTCTTGACAGGTGGTGTTGTCTACATGCTGAGTTTAGCAGCATGAATAGTACTTCCACCATGGAGCCAGTTGGGCTAAGGTCTGGGGGTCTACTAAGCTCTGGGTCCTGCTACAACCCCAACGGGAAATGGTGAATTTCCTATTACCTTTCATTTTGATTTCTTTCTTAACTACATTTTTAAGACCCTGGCTCAAGTCCCCAATATCACAGGTAAAAGGGATGCTATCCTAAGCTTCAACGGTAGCTAAATGGTGAGGTAGGACTTTCCCCTAATGAATAAAGACTACAAGGGGCCTATCAGTGGGTGAGAAGGGGACTTGTGGGTCAGGGAGAGGAAGAGGGAAGGCAGGAGGAAGAAGAGGCCTTTGGGGGCTGTGGGAGCAAGGGAGGCAGGCACTGTAGGGAGCAGCATGCTGCCTGTTCGAGGGCCAAATCCACTGGAGGATTGATAACACAGGGGATAATATTAGGATGCTAGGTTCTGCGCCCAGCGATTTGTTATGTGTTGATTCTAAACTAAGATTGTGTGGTGTTTTCCTTCACACAGTGACTCAACGGGGTTCCAAAGAGAAAGGTACAGCTGCAGAATGGGGTGTGCAGGAATTTGGAAGCACAGGGTGTGGCAGCAGCCAGCCATGGGAACTTAGGGAGCTGGAGGAGAGAGTGACTTCAGAGCTGTGTCAGAGAGTAGGCCAGGCTGAGAACAGGCCAGCCTCTCTGCGGGTGCCTAGCTGGTGATAGTGTGGATTTGGTTTTTGTACATTTCACGCAACAAAATTGTAACTGGTTTTCAGGACTAAGAGAAGGACTTCCAGAGTGGCATGGTAGCACAAGGCTTTAATCTCAATACTCGGAAGGTAGAGGCAGGCAGATCTCTGTGAGTTAAAGGTCATCCTGTTGAGTTCTGGGACAGCCATAGCTACATAGAGAGACCCTTTCTCAAAAACAAAACAAAATCTATAGATAGACCACAACATCCCCTGTCCCCTATGCTCCCTAGCTGAAGGAGAAAGAATGCAGAAAAAGAGGGACAATTAAGAATGGAATTCAATGGGACATGCAAGAAGTAGAGGTGTGAAGAAAAATAGGAGAGAACCTGGAAGACATGGACACCTAGAATAGCTTACAGGTTCTAAGGACAGGCTGGGTGCACAGCCCAGTGGTAGACTGCTTGCCCAGAATACACAAGAATACCATAAGAAACCGTCAGGGCTGTCTGGATGGCTTAGTAGGTAACGGTGCTTGCTGGCAGGCCTGACCACAGGGCTGCGTTCAATCCCTGGGACCCACATGGAGGAAGGAGAGAATAGACTCCCTTACAAGCAATGCGGAGTGGGTGCATGAACACCTACACA
The DNA here is from genome assembly GCA_964023405.1 of Apodemus agrarius. NCBI lineage: Eukaryota > Metazoa > Chordata > Mammalia > Rodentia > Muridae > Apodemus > Apodemus agrarius. Next base: position 64,089,823 of record OZ030010.1, on the reverse strand, counting down.
CCCCACATGCACACACTAAATAGGAATACAATAAAAATATTAAAATACCCCAATGGAAATAGCAAAGTACGATGGCTCTTGCCTACAGTCCCAGTCCTCGTGACACTGAGGAAAGAGATCAGAAGTCGAAGGCTACTCTTCACTACATAGTGAGTGTGAGGCCCACTAGGGCTAAGAGATACCTTGTCTCAAAAGTGCAGAAAGTGGAAGGCCAGCCTGTAACAGATAAAACTCTATTTTAAAAAATACAATGTGAGTCTGGAGAGATGGCTCAGCAGTTACGAGCACTGATTGCTCTTCCAGAGGTCCTGAGATCAAATCCCAGCAAGGACATGTTGGCTCACAACCATCCATGAAACCTGTCGCCCTCTTTTGGTTGTCTGAAGACAGCTACAGTGTACCTATATAT
>OZ030010.1:63954414-64084414 GCA_964023405.1 Apodemus agrarius | reverse complement strand
CCCTACCCCATTTTTAATTGAGTCATTTGTTTCCTTGATTTTTTTTAGTTACTTGTATAGTTATAATATCAATCCTCTGGCATATATGTGCCTGACAAAGATAACCAAACCTCTAGTATCAGGAATGAGAAACCTTCCTTTGAGTGGTTGGCCAGAACAGTTAAGGTGACTCTCAAAGCTAGGCTATCCATGTAGCCCTTGGTGGCCTCTCAGGTTGAGGGTGGCCCCTATGGCTGAAGATGCTTGGGACACAAGAATCAGATGATTAGAGCTGGATCTGCCCTGTAAGCCTCTTTCCTGCACTCTAGTTCCCATGGTGATAGGAAAATATGCAAGCTGCCAATGGAGGGATGCAATTAAATAGTCCTACCCAGGTGTAATACCTACGACCCGTGACAATGACCAGTAGGGTAAGGTGCATACAAAAGTTTTGTCAGTGGCACTCACACATTTGAGGTAACCTATAGCTGTCTAATTGGACTTAGAGCCCATTTGATAGGAAGAAAATCCTGCCTGGAACTCGAAACACAGCCACGTGTCTGGGGCCAGTGAGGCCATGGGCCTTAGAAAAGGAGCTTCTACTGCCACTGTGCTAGGCCAGCATAATTCCTTACTACATTCTAAATCTTATCCTGATACCCATTGGTAAGTGTCACTATCATCTCTGATTAAAGACTCCCTCTCTTTACAGCAGAGGAAATCACAGAAGACCACCACTGGAAACAGTACAGAGATGGATTGATGGTGGGAAGGCAGATGTCTATCTGTATCCCAGCTCTCGAGTCTGCTGCTCAGGGACCATCAAGGAAGAAAGGGCAGACGACTGTAAGAAGCTGAATCCCAGGACTCTGCTGTGAAACAGTGTCTCCTAGAACCAAGACCAGAACAATGACAGGATCAACGGACATGCTAACACGGAAGGGGAACACTTCATATGTTCTTACCTGTAAACAAAGACCTACAGGCAATACTGACTGCTGGGAGGAGCATCTGCTTTTGCCAGGGATGAGCCCTCTTATTAGTTATCAAATGCTGTGGGATCAGCCCTAAAACAACAGAAACACAAACAACAAAAACAAACTAAGCAGGTCCTATTTCTATATATATTTGTACATACATACATACATACATACACACACTGTATTGTGGTGTGTGTGTGTGTGTGTGTGTGTGTGTGTGTGTAACAAAAATGAAAAATAATCTATCAATTGAGGCTCTGTGCAGAAGAGGTTGGAGGGAAGGTACCTTGGAGGGGCTAGAGGGAAGAAAGAAAGAAGAAAGTAATGTAATAATTCTATTTCAATTAAAAAACATGTAAAGGGCTGGAGAGATGGCTCAGTGGTTAAGAGCACTGACTGCTCTTCCAGAGGACCTGAGTTCAATTCCCAGTACTCACAGCGCAGTTCACAGCTGTCCATAACTCAAGCTCCAATGGATCTAACGCTGTCTTGACAAAACAAAACAAAACAAAACATAAAGAATGTGTCATCTTTCATGGCTAGTTTAAAGACCATATTACAGTGTACATCAGTACTTTGTCTGCTTTTATTACATAATTTCAGTTCTTTGTAGGTTTTGTTTGTTTTGTTTCGTGTGAGGAAGGGTCTCCTGTAGACAAGTCTAGCTTTAACCTCACGAGCCTGTGAAAAAAACACAAATGCTGGGATTACAGGTGTTTGTGTCCCCACAGCCAACTCAGCATGTAGTCTTTTGTGTTCATTGTATTTTCTTCATTTTATCAAATTAAATTTTTATTCTTGTGAAGCTCAATGAAATGAGCTCCACCAACACACAAACATAAGTTGTAAATCCAATTAAGTTTTTAAAGTTAAAAAGTCAGTAGCAATACACAAAAAGGAATATAGACTGCAAAAGTCGTTTACGACAGTCACAAATAGATGGCTGTAACCTTAATCAAGCAAAATCCATTAGTGCCTGAAGAAGAGGAGTTAGCTTTCCAGAGCTACCATAATAGAACACTTTTATGTTACACTTTTATGTTTTATGTTTTATGAAACACCCAGGTTTCAAAACACAAAGCTGTGAAAGCATACAAATAAAGAGGAAAACATGTCCAATCACAGGGAAAAGAACTGCAGAATCTATAGCAGAGGCGGCCCAGTCCTTGGGATTACAATGAACCCTATCAAATGGGCTGTCTTAAATGTGTTCATGAGCAGAGGGAAGCAATGACCTGAGCCAGGTGTGTTGGCACACTCTGTAATCCTAGCCCCTGCAAGAGCTCAGGAGGGAGACCAGCTACACAGCCAGAGGTGGTGGAAAGAAAAAGCAGCAGCCATGGTCAGGCAAGCCTGTAAGGCCAGCCTCGGGAGGTACAAACAGAAGGATCAGGTCAAGGCGACCTGGTTTGAGGTGCCCACCTGGATACTACAGAAGACTGACTTGAAGGAACACTTCTGTACAATCCCCTGGAGATTCCAGAGGAGAAGCTGCAAATGTCAGACACTGAAAACCCATTTTACTATGCCAATGGATCAGCCTGGAAAACGTTGTATTTAGAATAACTAGAAGGGTAAGTAAGAGATGGGAGACGAGAAAAATTTATCTTCTATAACGTTTTTGTGAAAAATGTGCTAAGAATCAGAAGCCTGGGCTTTGTGCATGCTAGGCACCTCCCCTAGCCCATTTTCTTTCTTTGTTTCTCTTTCTAGGTAAGATGTGCCTTGGCTCAGGTTGGCCTCAAACACCCTTATGTGTCCAAAAATTTATTTATTTATTTATTTATTTATTTATTTATTTATTTATTTATTTATTCCTTCCTTCCTTTCTTCCTTTCTTCTTTCTTTCTTTCTTTCTTTCTTTTTGTTCTTCTTTTGTTCTTTCTTTCTATCTTTCCATTCTTTCTCTCTCTCAATTTCTTGCCTTCCTTCCTTTTCTTTCTTTCTTTCTTTCTTTCTTTCTTTCCTTCTTTCTTTCTTTCTTTCCTTTCTTTCTCTCTTTCCTTCCTTCCTTTCTTTCTTTCCTTCCTTTCCTTTCTCTCTCTCTCGCTTTCTTTCCTTCCTTCCTTCTTTTCTCTCTTTCATTCTATTTTGTTTTAAATTTGCTTTTTCGAGACAGGGTTTCTCTGTGTAGCTCTGGCTGTCCTGGAACTCACTCGGTAGACCAGGCTGGCATCAAACTCAGAAATCTGCCTGCCTCTGCCTCCCAAGTGCTGGGATTAACGGCATGTGAAACCACTGCCCAGCTCTCTCTTTCTTTCTTTCTTTCTTTCTTTCTTTCTTTCTTTTTTTTTTTTTTTTTTTTTTGAGGAGACAGGATTTCTCAGGATAGCCATGGATGTCCTGGAATTCACTCTGTAGACCAGGCTGGCCTCCAACTCAGAATCTGCCTGCCTCTGCTTCCTGAGTGCTTGGATTAAAGGTATGCCACGACCAGCCCGGCTCCCATGTATTTTCAATAGCCAAAGGTAGTTATGAATATTGTAAAGGGATAGTATAATTGGAATAACTTGTCTGATCTAGGTGGCAGCTTGTATCATTATCAATTGGCTCTGAAATTATTGTGTGGACATCTTGTGAATTGAGAATTTATTGATACATAAATCTGACTTGTTAATTATAAGCTTCTAGAGTTTTGTTTCTACAGAGGTGTGGTGGCTGAGTGCAGGGTGGACAGTCGTTGCTTGGGGCTGGCGTGGCGGCAAAGGGAACTCAGAAGAGTGAAGCCAGAGGCTTGGCAGGCAGACAATAGCTGGATGGAGCACGGGAACTTGGGAGTTCAGTTTTAACATTTCCCTCAACACCCACCTGTCTCTGCTTCCTGAGTGCTGGGATTGAGGGATGGTGCCAACACCTTTCAGTGGTTCTCTTCTGAATGGTGAATATTGCCCTATACAGATGTCTCCTATGTGCTTCCTGACTTCTCAAATGATGGACATTTTGGTTTTCAGTATTTGTGGAGACAGGATCTCATTCTGCAGCTCAAATTCTAGGATATGTGGGAGCCACCAGGTCCACCGTGGGTTTTCAATTTTATTACAAACTGTAATGTGAGATCCAGGACATCTATTGCTACACAGAGAAACCTTGTCTTGAACAACCAACTCAAACACCCATATGACCATTTCTGCAGGAGGTTTTCTGTGAGCACCGGTTTCTGTTATTTTGAGAGAGGGTGTAACACTGTAGCCCAGGCTGCTCTAGATAGCAGGAGCTATACAGCAACGCTTCTGACTGAGTTTCTAAAGTATTGAGATGACCGTGCTGAGCTTTTTTTCTCGATTATTATAGTACTAGACTGGGAACTTGTCTCAATTGTGCTAGGGAAGCATCCTATCACTGAGCTACACCTTCCCGGCCAGATCAGATATTTTTTTGAGACAAGATCTTACCACATAGCTCTGACTGGCATCTCCTAAGTACTCTTGCAGGTGTGAGCTTCCACATCCTGCCTTGTCCATATTTTGTTTATTTTGTGTGGACATGTAAACGTGTGTGGATGTCAGAGGGACAACTTGCAGGAGTTGATTCTCTCCTCCCGCTATGTGGGTCCTAGGAATCAAATTCAGGACATCAGGCTTGGTGACCTTTGTCCATTACATTATCCTGCCAGCCCGGGAGAGATGTTTTCCATTTTTACTGTATTTGTGTGAGTGCTTTACCTGGATGTATATATGTGCACGATGTGCCTGCAGTGAACACGAGGTCAGAAGAAGGTTATAGATCACCTGGACCTGGAGTTACAGGCAGTAGTGAGCCACCATTTGGGTATTGGGAACCACACCCCAGTCCTCTGCAAGAACAGCAAGTGCTCTTAACTGCGAAGCCATCTCACGAGCCCCTAGAGATACAGTTTTCATTTTCATGGGTACAAAATTAGGAAAGGAATAGCTAGATCATGGGCAAATTAATATAAAACCATTAGTTTATTAGTGCTGGGGATTGAAATTAGAGCCTATTTTCCTAATTATTTACTACCACTGATTCTATTCCATCTTAAGTTTCTAAATCCATGTTTTAGGATAGGTCTGTGGCCAGCTGTGGTAGCACATGTCTTTTATCCCAGCACCAACAGAGGCAGAGTTCCAGGACAGTCAGAATTACATAATAGAAAGGTATCTCATAAAACAAAACAAATAAACAGATATAGGAACTGGGTTGGAGAGATGGCTCTGTGGTAAAGAGCACCTGCTGCTCTTCCAGAGGGTCCAGGTTCAATTCCCTGCAAACACATGGCAGTTCCCAACTATAACTCCAATTCCAGGGGCCATGACAGCCTAACACTAATGCATATAAGATAAAGTTAAACACATTTTTAAATAGATAGGCAATTTTAACACTAATAATATCCAAAGTCACTTCCTGTGTACTACAAGCCTCTATGTACCTCTCATTGAATCTGCTTTTCCTCCAAGAGGCAATGTAGTATAATGAACAACATCTGGGAGGCATGTTAAAGAGCGTCATTTGAGCTGGCGAGGGAACTCAGAAGTTAAGCGCTCGTGCTGAGTTTAACTTCTTTTTTAAAGTTTTATTTGTGTATTATATGTGAGTACACTATAGCTGTCTTCAGACACCCCAGTGGAGTGTATTGATCTCGTTGTGGATGATTGTGAGCCACCATGGTTTTGCTGGGATTTGAACTCAGGTCCTTCAGAAGAGCAAACAGTCCTCTTAACCACTGAGCCATCTCTCCAGCCCTGAGTTTAAGTTCTAGCACCAAATGAGGTGGTTCATAACCATCTGTAACACCAGTTCCAGGAGATTTATTGCCTTTTTCTAGCTTCTTCAGGTCTCCACATACATATACATTAATAAAAATAAAATTATTACTGAGCAGTGGTGGCTCACGCCCTTAGTCCCAACACTTGGGAGGCAGAGGCAGGCAAATTTCTGAGTTTGAGGCCAGCCTGGTCTATAGAGTGAGTTCCAGGACACCCAGGGCTACACAGAGAAATCCTGTCTCAAAAAACAAAAAAACATTTTGCAATCCCACTCAGCAATTAAAAATAATGAATTCATGCAATTTGTAGGTAAATGGTTAGACCTGGAAAATATCATCCTAAGTGAGTTAACCCAATCACAAAAGAATACACATGAAATGCAATCACTGATAAGTGAATATTAATGAGCCCAGAAGCCCTAAATACTCAAGACACAAATAGCAAGTCAAATGATTCCCAAGAAGAAGAAAGGAGAGGACCCTGGGCCTGTAAAGATTGCATCCAGTTTAGTAAAGAAACCGAGGGGGGAGGGGGAATGATTGGAGAATAGTTGGAGGGGGGAACTATGGGAAGTATGGTGGGTGGGAACTGGGAAAGGGGAAAGCCTTAGGAATGTAAACATAGAATATAGAAAATAAAAATTAAAAACAAACAAACAAACAAAAAACCCAAAAACCAAAAATAAAAAAAAAATAGAGCTCTGACTGCTCTTCCAAAGGCCCTGAAGCCCTGAGTTCAAGTCCCAGCAACCACATGGTCGCTTACAATCATCTGTGATGGGATCTATTGCCTTCTTCTGGCATGTCTGAAGACAGTGACAGTATAAATAAATACATTGATAAAAAAATAAAAAGAAGTAAATAGCGGCCTGCCTGGTGGCACAGGCCTGTAATCCCAGCACTTGGGAGGCAGAGACAGGCAGATTTCTGAGTTCGAGGCCAGCCTGGTCTACACAGTGAGTTCCAGGACAGCCAGGGCTACACAGAGAAACCCTGTCCGGAAAACCAAAATAAATAAATAAATAAATAAATAAATAAATAAATAAATAAAACAAAACCAACTAAATGGCGACTGTGAACTGGGGGAGCGGCCAAGGTGGAAGACCAGTGCACTGGTTCTGGGTTCGCGGCGATGGGAAGAGATGGGCCCCACAGTCCTGTGTGCGTCCTCCCTTCCCCGCACAGCTAAGTATGTGCTGCTGTCCTCCGCGTGCACGCGGGGCAGCCAGCTCTGAAGTCCGGATCCTCCGCGTGCACGGGGGGCAGCCAGCTCTGAAGTCCGGATCCTCTGCGTGCACGCGGGGCAGCCAGCTCTGAAGTCCGGATCCTCCGCGTGCACGCGGGGCAGCCAGCTCTGAAGTCTGGAGCACCCAATTGCTGAGGACCAGGCTCTTTCCTTAGTTTCGCAGAGGAGCATCCTCAGGATTAAACCCTATGTGAGGGGGTTTTGCACAGACCCTGCACTTGGAGTCTTTTCAGGCGCTAAAGCTGGTTCACAGTCTCAGTGCCTTCCCGTTGAAAGAGGGACTGGGGCTTTCCCCAGGGAGAGAGAGAGAGAGAGAGAGAGAGAGAGAGAGAGAGAGAGAGAGAGAGAGAGAGAGAGAGAGATCTCCTCCTGACTGGGTGGAACAGTGTGTAATGTAAGAAGACTTTTTACTTTCCCTCCTCCAAAGTAGTCCCTGTACCTCTTCAGGTGGTTCTGGAGACACAGGCTGACCTGTCAGCCCAACTCTGGGGGAGGCTGCACTTAGTGTCAGCACTTCCGATGCAGAGGCAGGCAGATCTCTTGAGTTCAAGGCCACCGTGGTCTACAGAGTTCCAGAACAGCCAAAGCCACACAACGAGACCCTGTCTTGAAAACCCAAAAGTAAATAAAATTTGGCCCACTGATCCAAAAAACAAAACAAAACAAAACAAAAACAAAACAACAACAACAACAAACTAAAATAAAATAAAATAAAAATAAATCACAGAACTCAGGAGGCAGAGGCAAGTGGATCTCATGAATTTAAGGCCAGCATGGTCTACAGACTGAATCCCAGGTCAGCCAAGGACTATACAGAAAAACCCTGTCTTTAAAAAAATGAAACAGGGCTGGAGAGATGGCCCAGCCACTAAAGGCTAGGCTCACAACCAAAAATATAAACAAACAAACAAACAAGCCAGGGGCAAGAGGGAGAGATTCCATTGCAAATCTCTGGCTTTCTCCATGGAGAAGCTGGTTACTGCCTTCAGGAGGCCCCAGAATGCAACTCCCAGGCCTCCAGGGGACTGATGTGTTTTGAAGTTGAGTCAGGTTTAGGGGCTCTCACCTGCTCATCCAACCCCAGAACCATACTCTCAGACCAGAGGGCTGTTTTCCCACTCCCGCCCCATCCCTGAACAGAGAGGGCATTTATTTATTCATTTATTTATTCATTTAGAGGGGTGGTCACATTGAGTCCAAGCTGAACTCAAAATTTACATATACCTAGGGACGATCCTGATCTGCTGATCCCCTACTGCCACTTCCCCAAATGACTTAAGCATTTTTTCTCTCTTTCAAACCAACTCTTTTTTTAAAAAAATTATTTATTTAATATATATGAGCATCCTGTCGCTGACGCACCAGAAGAGGACAGAAGATCCCGTTATAGATGGTTGTGAGCCACCACGTAGTTGCTGGGAATTGAACTCAGGACCTCTGGAAGAGCAGATATTGCTCTTAACCACTGAGCCATCTCTCCAGCCACAAGCATATTTTTTCATAAGTCTTTTCCTCCCCCCCCCTCTCATTTACTTCTTTATCTGCATGTTCTCTATGGGTGGAAAGAGACTCATTGTGAATGTGACCCAGGACAATCTTGGGGAGTGAGTTCTCTCCTTGTACTATGTGAGTCCCAGCCTGAGGGTTGTTACCTAGTACATATACCCTAGCCTAACAGTTTTTCTGGCTTTTCTTATAACTGTTCTTTAAAAGGTTTATCTATTTATTTATTATATGTAAGTACCCTGTATCTCTCTTCAGAAGCACCAGAGAGGGCGGTCAGATCTCATTACAGATGGTTGTGAGTCACGATATGGTTGCTGGGATTTGAACTCAGGACCTTTGGAAGACCAGTCAGTGCTCTGAAATGCTGAGCCATCTCTCTAGCCGAAAATTACTTATTATCATTAACATTATCATTATTATCATCATCATCATTATTATTATTATTATTATTATTATTATTATTATTATTTTGGTTTTTCGAGACAGGTTTTCTTTATGTAGCCCTGACTGTCCTGGAACTCACTCTGTAGACCAGGCTGTCCTCGAACTCAGAAATCTGCCTGTCTCTGCCTCCCAAGTGCTGGGATTAAAGGCATGCACCAGCACTGCCAGGCCAAAATTAAATTCTTTTTTTAAAAAAAGATTTACTTATTTATTTAATGTGAATACACTGATGCTGTCTACAGACACACCAGAAGAGGGTGTCAGATCCCATTACAGATGCTTGTGATCCACCATGTGGTTGCTGGGATTTGAACTCAGAACCTCTGGAAGAGCAGTCAGTGCTCTTAACCGCTGAGCCATCTCTCCAGCCCCTGGGGTATTATTATTCTTCAGTGACTAAGAGATCCTAACACATTGTCAGTCCAAGTGACTGAACTTCCTCTAGGATATACACACAACAGGCAGTGGTGGGAATGCCTTTAGTCTCAGGACTCAGGCAGAGATGGGCGAACTCGGAGTTGGAGGTTAGCCTGGTCTACAGAGCGAGCCTCAGGACAGCCAGCGCTATACACATAAACTGTCTTGAAAAAAAAATAGATTCTTTCTCTGTCTCTTTTTCTCTCCTTTCTTGCATATACATGTATATATGAATGTACTTACATTTCTTGTTTATAATTTTAGGTAAATATAACATTCTGTGTTTTCCTGAGGCTTCATCAACAGCTTTGGTGTATTTGTCCTCCTTCCCCCTCTACAGTGGCTTCCCTCTTTCATCCTCCCAAGACTCTGTTTCATATTTCATAGCAGCTGTGGCTCAGGGTTAACAGCACTGATTGCTCTTCCAGAGGTCCTGAGTTCAATTCCCAGTACTCACAGCGCAGCTCACAGCTGTCTATAACTCAAGCTCCAATGGATCTATCTCTCTCACACAAATACAGGCAAAACACCAATGTACATAAAAATAAAAAATAAAGTAAAACAAACGAAACCTCAAGTGATTTGAAAAAAAGGTTAGAAATGGAGAAGAAATTAAAGGAAAACATAAAACCAACCACAAATCTTACTTGGGAAAAGGAAAAGATTAAACAGATTGAATAAGCATTATGGACAGAAAAACAAGTTTAAATGTTTATTTTAGCTATGGTTTCTATTGCCATGACACACACTGATATCATAAAGCAAGTTGGGGAGGCAAGGGTCTGTTCAGCTTGCACTCCCAAATTGTAGTCCATCACTGAAGGAAGTCAGGACAGGAACTGAAGCAGGGCAGGAACCTGGAGTCAGGAGCTGATGCAGAGGCCATGGAGGGGGGCTGCTCACTGGCTTGCTCCTCACGGCTTGCTCATTCTGCTGAATTACAGAACCCAGGACCAGCAGCCCAGGGGAGGGACCACTGACTTCAGTCACTACTCAGAAAATGTTCAGGCTTGCCTGGTCTAGTGGAGGCATTTTCTCAGCCGAGGCTTCCTCTTCTCTGATAACTCTAGCTTGTGTCAAGTTGACAGAGAACTAGCCAGGACAATATTTTAGAACATATTTGTTGACTTGGAAGAGCATGTAAAACTAGAGAGAAAAGCAACAAAGACAATTTGATCAGTCAAGCAAAAGTCAGGGGACAGATTTTTTAAAACTCCGCACATGACACACAGAAGATATAAGACAGGATGGTAATAAAAAAAAAAACTAAACTGAGTCTACAAGATGGTCCAGCAGGAGAAGCACTTGGTGCACAAGCCTAATTGCCTGAATTCAGCCCTCCAGCCCCATGGGGTGGGGAACTGACTCCTGCATACTGTCCTCTCCACGAGCTCTCAATGACACGAGCTCGTCCAACACACAAACATAAGTTGTAAGTACAATTAATTTTTTAAAGTTAAAAATGTCAGTAGCAATACACAAAAAGGAATATAGACTGCAAAAGTAGTTTATGACAGTCACTAATAGATGGTTGTAACCTTAAATCAAGCAAAATCCATTAGTGCCTGAGGAAGAGGAGTTAGCTTTCCAGAGCTACCATAATAGAACACTTCCAACACCCAGGTTTCAAAACACAAAGCTGCAAAAGCATACAAATAAAGAGGAAAACATGTCCAATCACAGAGAAAAGAACAGCAGAATCTATAGCAGAGGCGGCCCAGTCCTTGGGATTACAATGAACCCTATCAAATGGGCTGTCTTAAATGTGTTCATGAGCAGAGGGAAGCAATGACCTGAGCCAGGTGTGTTGGCACACTCTGTAATCCTAGCCCCTGCAAGAGCTCAGGAGGGAGACCAGCTACACAGCCAGAGGTGGTGGAAAGAAAAAGCAGCAGCCATGGTCAGGCAAGCCTGTAAGGCCAGCCTCGGGAGGTACAAACAGAAGGATCAGGTCAAGGCGACCTGGTTTGAGGTGATAGTTTAGGGCCCACCTGGATACTACAGAAGACTGACTTGAAGAGACACTTCTGTACAGTCCCCTGGAGATTCCAGAGGAGAAGCTGCAAATGTCTGACACTGAAAATCCATTTTAGTATGCCAATGGATCAGCCTGGAAAACGTTGTATTTAGAATAACTAGAAGGGTAAGTAAGAGATGGGAGAGGAGAAAAATTTGTCTTCTATAATATTTTTGTGAAAAATGTGCTAAGAATCAGAAGCCAGGGCTTTGTGCATGCTAGGCACCTCCCCTAGCCCATTTTCTTTCGTTGTTTCTCTTTCTAGGTAAGATGTGCCTTGGCTCAGGTTGGCCTCAAGCACCCTTATGTGTCCAAAAATGACCTTGGAAATTGTCTTTCTTTTCTTTCTTTCTTTCTTTCTTTCTTTCTTTCTTTCTTTCTTTCCTTCCTTCCTTCCTTTCTTTCTCTCCCTTTCTTTCCTTCCTTCATTCATTTCTTTCTTTCTTTCTTTCCTTTCTCTCTTTACTTCCTTCCTTCTTTATTTTTTCTTTCTTCCTTTCTTCCTTCCATCCTTCCTTCCGGCGTTCCTTTCTTTCTTTCTTTCTCTCTATCTTTCTTTCCTTCCTTCCTTCCCTTCTTTCTTTCTTTCTTTCTTTCTTTCTTCCTTCCTTCCTTTTTTCTTTCTTTCTTTCTTTCTTTCTTTCTTTCTTTCTTTCTTTTTTTCTGAGACAGGATTTTTCAGTATAGCCATGGATATCCTGGAATTCACTCTGTAGACCAGGCTAGCCTCCAACTCAGAAATCTGCCTGCCTCTGCTTCCTGAGTGCTGGGATTAAAGTTGTGCCACTACCGTCCTGTCTCCCATGTGTTTTTAATAGTCACAGGTAGTTATGAATATTGTAAAGGGGTAGACTTATTGGGATAACTTTCAGATCTAGGTGGCAGCTTGTATCATTATCAATTGGCTCTGAAATTATTGTGTGGGCATCTTGTGCATTGAGAATTTATTGATACATAAATCTGACTTGTTAATTATAAGCTTCTAGAGTTTTGTTTCTACAGAGTTGTGGCGGCTGAGTGCAGGGTGGACAGTCGTTGCTTGGGGCTGGCGTGGCGGCAAAGGGAACTCAGAAGAGTGCAGCCAGAGGCTTGGCAGGCAGACAATAGCTGGATGGAGCACGGGAACTTGGGAGTTCAGTTTTAACATTTCCCTCAACACCCACCTGTCTCTGCTTCCTGAGTGCTGGGATTGAGGGATGGTGCCAACACCTTTCAGTGGTTCTCTTCTGAATGGTGAATATTGCCCTATACAGATGTCTCCTATGTGCTTCCTGACTTCTCAAATGATGGACATTTTGGTTTTCAGTATTTGTGGAGACAGGATCTCATTCTGTAGCTCAAAGTCTATGTGTGAGCCACCAGGTCCACCGTGGGTTTTCAATTTTATTACAAACTGTAATGTGAGATCCAGGACATCTATTGCTACACAGAGAAGCCTTGTCTTGAACAACCAACTCAAACACCCATATGACCATTTCTGCAGGAGGTTTTCTGTGAACACCGGTTTCTGTTATTTTGAGAGAGGGTGTAACACTGTAGCCCAGGCTGCTCTAGATAGCAGGAGCTATACAGCAACACTTCTGACTGAGTTTCTAAAGTATTGAGATGACCCTGCTGATATTTTTCTCTCAATTATTGTATTACTAGAATGGGAACCTGTCTCAATTGTGCTAGGGAAGCATCCTATCACTGAGCTACACCTTCCCGGCCAGATCAGGTATTTTTTTGAGACAAGATCTTACCACATAGCTCTGACTGGCATCTCCTAAGTTCTCTTGCAGGTGTGAGCTACCACATCCTGCCTTGTCCATATTTTGTTTATTTTGTGTGGACATGTAAACGTGTGTGGATGTCAGAGGGACAACTTGCAGGAGTTGATTCTCTCCTCCCACTATGTGGGTCCAAGGAATCCAACTCAGGACATCAGGCTTGGTGACCTTTGACCATTACATTATCCTGCCAGCCCGGGATGGTTGTTTTTCCATTTTTATTGTATGTGTGTGAGTGTTTTGTCTGGACGTATATATGTGCACCATATGCCTGCAGTGAACACGAGGTCAGAAGGAGGGTGATAGATCACCTGGACCTGGAGTTACAGGCAGTAGTGAGCCACCATTTGGGTACTGGGAACCAAACCCCAGTCCTCTGCAGGAACAGCAAGTGCTCTTAAGTGCTAAGCCATCTCGCTAGCACCTAGAGATACAGTTTTCATTTGTGTGGGTACAAAATTAGGAAAGGAATAGGTAGATCATAAACAAATTAATATTAAACCATGTTTATTAGTGCTGGGGATTGAAATTAGGTCCTATTATCCTAATTATGTACTACCACTGAGATCTATTCCATCTTAAGTCTCTAAATCCATGTTTTAGGATAGGTCTGTGGCCAGGTGTGGTAGCACATGTCTTTTATCCCAGCACCAACAGAGGCAGAGTTCCAGGACAGCCAGAATTACATAATAGAAAAGTATCTCATAAAACAAAACAAATAAACAGATATAGGAACTGGGTTGGAGAGATGGCTCTGTGGTAAAGAGCAGCTGCTGCTCTTCCAGAGGGTCCAGGTTCAATTCCCAGCAAACACATGGCAGTTCCCAACTGTAACTCCAATCCCAGGGGTCATGAAATCCTAACACTAATGCACATAAGATAAAGTTAAAGGCATTTTTAAATAGATAGGCAATTTTAACACTAATAATATCCAAAGCCACTTCCTGTGTACTACAAGCCTCTATGTACCTCTCATTGAATCTGCTTTTCCTCCAAGAGGCAATGTAGTATAATGAACAACATCTGGGAGGCATGTTAAAGAGCGTCACAGGAGCTGGCTAGGGAACTCAGAAGTTAAGAGCATAAACACTCGTGCTGAGTTTAACTTCTTTTTTAAAGTTTTATTTGTGTATTATATGTGAGTACACTATAGCTGTCTTCAGACACCCCAGTGGAGGGTATTAGATCTCATTGTGGATGATTGTGAGCCACCATGTTGTTGCTGGGATTTTAACTCAGGACCTTCAAAGAGCAAACAGTGCTCTTAACCACTGAGCCATCTCTCCAGCCCTGAGTTTAAGTTCTAGCACACAAATTAGGTGGTTCATAACCATCTGTAACTCCAGTGCCAGGAGATTTATTGCCTTTTTTCAGCTTCTTCAGGTCTCCACATACATATACATTAATAAAAATAAAATTATTACCGAGCCGTGGTGGCTCACGCCTTTAGTCCCTGGAAGATGTGGACACCTAGAATAGCTTACAGGTTGTAAGGAGAGGCTGGGTGCACAGCCCAGTGGTAGACTGCTTGCCCAGAATACACAAGAATAACATAAGAAACCGTCAGGGCTGTCTGGATGACTTAGTAGGTAAAGGTGCTTGCTGGCAGGCCTGACCACAGGGCTGCGTTCAATCCCTGGGACCCACGTGGAGGAAGGAGAGAAAAGACTCCCTTACAAGCAATGCGGAGTGGGTGCATGAACACCTACACACCCCACGTGCACACACTAAATAGGAATACAATAAAAAATATTAAAATACCCCAATGGAAATAGCAAAGTATGATGGCTCTTGCCTACAATCCCAGTCCTCGTGACACTGAGGAAAGAGATCAGAAGTCGAAGGATACTCTTCACTACATAGTGAGTGTGAGGCCCACTAGGGCTAAGAGATACCTTGTCTCAAAAGTGCAGAAAAAAGAAAGGAAGGGAGAGATGGAGGGAAAGGAAGGAAGACAGGAAGAAGGACCAGAGGGAGGGAGGAAGGAAGGCAGATCTAGTGTAACCGCATACTTGGAAACCCAGCCCTTGGAAAAACAACTCTGGAAACAAAGGGGCTGAGAGTGCCCCTCAGTGGAGTGGCTGCACATCAGGCACCAAGTCCTGTGTTCTAGTCCCCAGTTACCACCAGGGCTGCTGCACACTGCTAATCTCTGTGCTGTGGAGGTAGAGACAGGAAGATCAGAAGTTCAAACCCATTGTTGGCCACAGAGCAAGTGGAAGGCCAGCCTGTAACAGATAAACTGTATTTTCAAAAATACAGTGTGGGTCTGGAGAGAAGGCTCAGCAGTTAAGAGCACTGACTGCTCTTCCAGAGGTCCTGAGATCAAATCCCAGCAAGGACATGTTGGCTCACAACCATCCATGAAACCTGACGCCCTCTTTTGGTGTGTGAAGACAGCTACAGTGTACCTATATACATTAAATCAATCAATCTTTTTTAAAAACCATGCAGGAAGCTGAAAACATGACTTGTTTCCTGGAACAAAAAGAGCTGTGTGGTTTGGAGACAGTAGGAAATTCTCTCTCGTATCTCCCCAAATTCTTGGATTAGTAAGGACTTGTTTATTTTGTGTTTTTCTGTTCTTTATTCTTTTTTTCTAGAAACCCTTCTCTCACATATTACACCCTGAGTGCAGTTTCCCTCCCTATTCTCTCCCAGTCCTCTTTCCCTCTCCCCTCCCCCTTTCCCTTCAGAAGAAAGCAGGCCCTCCAGGGGATATCAGCTAAACATCACATAACAAGTTACAGGAAGGGGCTGGAGAGATTGCTCAGTGGTTAAGCACATTGACTGGTCTTCTGCTGAAGGTCCTGAGTTCAAATCCCAGCAATCCCATGGTGGCTCACAACCATCTGTAATGAGATCTGCCGCCCTCTTCAGGTGTCTCTGAGGACAGCTACAGTGTGCTTACATATAATAATAAATAAATCTTTGGGCCAGAGCATGCAGAGGTCCTGAGTTCAATTCCCAGCAACCACATGATGTCTCACAACAATCTGTATAGCTACAGTGTACACAGTACATAAAATAAATAAATAAATCTTAATGAAATACACAACACACGAAGGTCAGTCATATCCCCTCATATTAAGTCTGAACAAGACAATCTAGTAAGACGAAAAGGTCCCAGAAGCAGGGAAAAGAGTCAGAGATACCCCGACTCCCACTGTTAGGAGTTCCACAAAACACCAAGTTAGACAACCGTAATATAAATTCAGACGACCCAGCTCAGACCCATATGGGCTACCTGATCGCCTTCAACCACTGTGAGCACCTATGAGCCCTGGTTATTTGATTGTGTGGGCTGGGTTTCCGTGGTGTCCTTGACATCTCTGGCTCCTACAATCCTTCCAAAGGATTCCCTGAGCTCTGTTATGGGTCTCTGAATCCATTTCCAACAGCTGCTGGACGATTAGGCTAGGTTCTGGTCTATGTGTACAGCAGAATATCATTAGAAATCATTTTGTTGACTTTTATTTTCTGCTTGTGTGTGTTTGCACCCTAGGTCCAGCCTCTGGGGCTTGGCCTTCTGTGCAGTGTTAGGCATGGGCTCCCTCTTGTGGCAGGAGTCTGAACTGCACCAGTCATTCACTGGCTGACCATTTCCAGTTTTGCAGCCACCTTACACCAGCACATCTGCAGGCAGGACAAACTGTAAGTGGAAGGTTTTGTGGCTGGGTTGGTACTTCATTTCGGTTAAAAAACAAAGATCTATTTCAGATGTAAAGAGATGGCTTGGCAGTTAAGGGCATTGGATGCTTTTGGCAGAGGGACCAGATTCATTTCCCACCAGCACATAAAGCTTTGTGACTACAAAGCCAATCCTCAAGCACAAACTCCAGTTTCAGGAGAGTCAGTGCCTTCTGACCTCTGCAGGCACGAGGCACAGGGACAGTGCCCAGACATACATGCAGGCCAAACACTCACATGAATAAAATAGCATTCCTATTTTAACATAAAAATATTTCAGTTGAGTTGTGATGGTGCACACCTTTAATTCCAGCACCTGGGAGGGAGAGGCAGGCAGATTTTGAGTTCGAGGCCAGCCTGGTCTACAGAGTGAGTTCCAGGACAGCCAGGGCTACACAGAGAAACCCTGTCTCAAAATACAAAAAACAAAACAAAACCAAAAAACAAAAAACAAACAAACAAACAAACAAAAAGAGCTCTGACTGCTCTTCCAAAGGCTCTGAAGCCCTGAGTTCAAGTCCCAGCAACCACATGGCAGCTTACAATCATCTGTGATGGGATCCAGTGCCCTCTTCTGGCATGTCTGAAAACAGTGACGGTATATTCATAAAATAAATACATCGATAAAAAATAAAAAGAAGTAAATAGTGGCCGGGCGTGGTGGTGCACGCCTGTAATTCCAGCACTTGGGAGGCAGAGGCAGGCGGATTTCTGACTTCGAGGCCAGCCTGGTCTACAGAGTGAGTTCCAGGACAGCCAGGACTACACAGATAAACCCTGTCCGGAAAACAACAACAACAAAAACAAAACAAAACAACAACAAGAAAAAACAAGTAAATGGCGACTGTGAGCAGGGGGCACAGCCGAGGTGGAGGACCAGTGCACTGGTTCTGGGTTCGCGGCGATGGGAAGAGATGGGCTCCACAGTCCGGTGTGAGTCCTCCCTTCCCTGCACAGCGAAGTAGGTGCTGCTGTCCTCCGCGTGCACGCGGGGCAGCCAGCTCTGAAGTCCGGATCCTCCGCGTGCACGCGGGGCAGCCAGCTCTGAAGTCCGGATCCTCCACGTGCACAAGGGGCAGCGACCTCTGAAGTCTAGCTTGCTCCCTTGCTGAGGACCAGGGCTCTTTCCTCCATTTCTCAGAGGAGTGTCCTCAGGATTAAACCCTATGTGAGGGGGTTTTGCACAGATCCTGCACTTGGAGTCTTTTTGGGCGCTAAAGCTGGTTCACAGTCTCAATGCCTTCCTGTTGAAAGAGGGACTGGGGCTTTCCCCTGGGAGACCATGAGAGAGAGAGAGAGAGAGAGAGAGAGAGAGAGAGGGAGGGAGGGAGGGAGGGAGGGAGGGAGGGAGGGAGGGAGGGAGGGACGGAGGGAGGGAGGGAGGGACGGAGGGGGAGGGAGAGGGAGGGAGGGAGGGGGAGGGAGGGGGAGGGGGGAGGGAGGGAGAGAGATTGATTTTGATCTGACTGGGTGGAACAGTGTATAATGTAAGAAGACTTTTTACTTTTTTCTCCCCCATAGTAGTCCCTGTAACTCTTCAGGTGGTTCTGGAGACACAGGCTGAACTGTCAGCCCAACTCTTGGGGCACTTAGTGCCAGCATTTCAGATGCAGAGGCAGGCAGATCTCTTGAGTTCAAGGCCACCCTGGTCTACAGAGTTCCAGAACAGCCAAAGCCACAGAAGGAGACCCTGTCTTGAAAACCCCAAAGTAAATAAAAGTTAATCCAGTGATACAAAATAAAATAAATTTAAGGCCAGCATGGTCTACAGACTGAGTTCCAGGACATCCAAGCACTATTCAGAGAAACTCTGTCTTTAAAAAAATAAAACAGGGCTGGAGAGATGGCCCAGCCACTAAAGACTAGGCTCACAACCAAAAATATAAACAAACAAACAAACAAACAAACAAGCCAGGGGCAAGAGGGAGAGACTCCATTGCAAATCTCCGTCTTTCTCCATGGAGAAGCTGGTTACTGCCTTCAGGAGGCCCCAGAATGCAACTCCCAGGCCTCCAGGGGACTGATGTGTTTTGAAGTTGTGAGTCAGGTTTAGGGGCTCTCACCTGCTCATCCAACCCCAGAACCATACTCTCAGCCCAGAGGGCTGTTTTCCCACTCCCTGCCCATCCCTGAACAGAGAGGGCATTTATTTATTCATTTATTTATT
This sequence comes from Apodemus agrarius, assembly GCA_964023405.1. NCBI lineage: Eukaryota > Metazoa > Chordata > Mammalia > Rodentia > Muridae > Apodemus > Apodemus agrarius. Next base: position 64,065,476 of record OZ030010.1, on the reverse strand, counting down.
TATTTATTTATTTATTTATAGGCATGGTCACATTGAGTCCAAGCTGAACTCAAAGTTTACACGTACCTAGGGATGATCCTGATCTTCTGATCCCCTACTGCCACTTCCCCAAATGACATAAGTATTTTTTTCAAACCAACTTTTTTTTAAAAAAAATTTATTCATTTAATATATATGAGCATCCTGTCACTGACACACCAGAAGAGGACAGAAGATCCCGTTATAGATGGTTGTGAGCCACCATGTGGTGGCTGGGAATTGAACTCTGGACCCCTGGAAGAACAGATAGTGCGCTTAACCACTGAGCCACCTCTCCAGCCCCAGGCATATTTTTTCATGAGTCTTTTCCTTCCCCTTCCTCCCTCCCTCCCTCTCTCTCCCTCCCTCCTCCTCCTCCTCCTTCTTCTTTTTCTTCTTCTTGTTCTTCTTCTTGTTCTTCTTCTTCTTGTTCTTCTTCTTCTTGTTCTTCTTCTTCTTCTTCTTCTTTCTCTCTCTCTCTCTCTCTCTCTCTCTCTCTCTCTCTCTCTCTCTTTCTCATTTACGTCCTTATCTGCATGTTCTCTATGGGTGGAAAGAGACTCATTGTGAATGTGACCCAGGACAATCTTGGGGAGTGAGTTCTCTCCTTGTACTATGTGAGTTCCAGCCTGAGGGTTGTTACCTAGTACATATACCCTAGCCTAACAATTTTTCTGGCTTTTCTTATAATTGTTCTTTAAAAGATTTATCTATTTCTTTATTATATGTAAGTACCCTGTATCTGTCTTCAGAAGCACCAGAAGAGGACGGTCAGATCTCATTACAGATGGTTGTGAGTCACCATATGGTTGCTGGGATTTGAACTTAGGACCTTTGGAAGAACTGTCAGTGCTCTGAAACGCTGAGCCATCTCTCTAGCCGAAAATTACTTATCATCATCATCATCATCATCATCATCATCATCATCATCATCATCATTATTTTGGTTTTCCGAGACAGGTTTTCTCTATGTAGCCCTGACTGTCCTGGAACTCACTCTGTAGACCAGGCTGTCCTCAAACTCAGAAATCTGCCTGCCTCTGCCTCCTAAGTGCTGGGATTAAAGGCATGTGCCACCACTGCCCGGCCAAAATTAAATTCTTTTTTTTTTTTTTAAAAAAAGATTTACTTATTTATTTAATGTGAATACTCTGATGCTGTCTTCAAACAGACCTGAAGAGGGTGTCAGATCCCATTACAGATGCTTGTGAGCCACCATGTGGTTGCTGGGATTTGAACTCAGAACCTCTGGAAGAGCAGTCACTGCTCTTAACCGCTGAGCCCCTGGGGTATTATTCTTCAGTGACCCAGAGATTCTAACACATTGTCAGTCCAAGTGACTGAACTTCCTCTAGGATATACACACAACAGGCAGTGGTGGGAATGCCTTTAGTCTCAGGACTCAGGAGGCAGAGGTGGGTAAACTCAGAGTTGGAGGTTAGCCTGGTCTACAGAGCGAGTCTCAGGACAGCCAGGGCTATACACATTAACTGTCTTGAAAAAATAGATTCTTTCTCTGTCTCTTTTTCTCTCCTTTCTTTCATATACATGTATATATGAATGTACTTATAGTTCTTCTTTATAATTTTCAGGTAAATATAACATTCTGTGTTTTCCTGACGCTTCATCAACAGCTTTGGTGTTTTTGTCCTCCTTCCCCTCTACAGTGGCTTCCCTCTTTCATCCTCCCAAGACTCTGTTTCATATTTCATAGCAGCTGTGGCTCAGTGGTCAAGAGCACTGACTACTCGTCCAGAGGACCTGAGTTCAATTCCCAGTACTCACAGCGCAGCTCACAGCTGTCTATAACTCAAGCTCCAATGGATCTAACTCTCTCACACAGAAATACAGGCAAAACACCAATGTACATAAAAATTTAAAAAAGTAAAACAAACGAAACCTCAAGTGATTTGGAAAAAAAGGTTAGAAATGGAGAAGAAATTAAAGCAAAACATAAAACCAACCACAAATCTTACCTGGGAAAAGGAAAAGATAAAACAGATTGAATAAGTATTATGTACAGAAAAATAAGTTCAAATGATTATTTTAGCTATGGTTTCTATTGCCGTGACACACACTGATATCATAAAGCAAGTTGGGGAGGCAAGGGTCTGTTCGGCTTGCACTCCCAAATTGTAGTCCATCACTGAAGGAAGTCAGGACAGGAACTGAAGAAGGGCAGAAACCTGGAGGCAGGAGCTGATGCAGAGGCCATGGAGGGGGGCTGCTCACTGGCTTGCTCCTCACGGCTTGCTCATTCTGCTGAATTACAGAACCCAGGACCACCCGCCCAGGGGAGGGACCACTGACTTCAGTCACTACTCAGAAAATGTTCAGGCTTGCCTGGTCTAGTGGAGACATTTTCTCAGCCAAGGCTTCCTCTTCTCTGGTAGCTTGTGTCAAGTTGACAGAGAACTAGCCAGGACAATTTTTTAGAACACATTTACAAGTTTTTTTTCTTTTTCTTTTCTTTTCTTTTCTTTTTTTTTTTTTTTTTTTTTTTTGGTTTTTCGAGACAGGGTTTCTCTGTGTAGTCCTGGCTGTTCTGGAACTCACTCTGTAGACCAGGCTGGCCTCTAACTCAGAAATCCGCCTGCCTCTGCCTCCCAAGTGCTGGGATTATAGGCGTGCGCCACCACGCCCGGCTCTAGAACATATTTGTTGAGTTAGAAGAGCATGTAAAACTAGAGAGAAAAGCAACAAAGATAATTTGATCAGTCAAGCAAAAGTCAAGGGGACAGATTTTTTAAAACCCAGCACAACATACACCGAAGATATGAGACAGGATGGTAATAAAAAAAAAAAAACTAAACTGCGTCTACAAGATGGTCCAGCAGGAGAAGCACATGGTGCACAAGCCTAATTGCCTGAATTCAGCCCTCCAGCCCCATGGGGTGGGGAACTGACTCCTGCATACTGTCCTCTCCACGAGCTCTCAATGACATGAGCTCGACCAACACACAAACATAAGTTGTATATCCAATTAATTTTTTAACGTTAAAAATGTCAGTAGCAATACACAAAAAGGAATATAGACTGCAAAAGTAGTTTATGACAGTCACAAATAGATGGCTGTTACCTTTATCAAGCAAAATCCATTAGTGCCTGAGGAAGAGGAGTTAGCTTTCCAGAGCTACCATAATAGAACACTTCCAACACCCAGGTTTCAAAACACAAAGCTGTGAAAGCATACAAATAAAGAGGAAAACACGTCCAATCACAGGGAAAAGAACAGCAGAATCTATAGCAGAGGCGGCCCAGTCCTTGGGATTACAATGAACCCTATCAAATGGGCTGTCTTAAATGTGTTCATGAGCAGAGGGAAGCAATGACCTGAGCCAGGTGTGTTGGCACACTCTGTAATCCTAGCCCCTGCAAGAGCTCAGGAGGGAGACCAGCTACACAGCCAGAGGTGGTGGAAAGAAAAAGCAGCAGCCATGGTCAGGCAAGCCTGTAAGGCCAGCCTCGGGAGGTACAAACAGAAGGATCAGGTCAAGGCGACCTGGTTTGAGGTGCCCACATGGATACTACAGAAGACTGACTTGAAGGGACACTTCTGTACAGTCCCCTGGAGATTTCAGAGGAGAAGCTGCAAATGTCTGACACTGAAAATCCATTTTAGTATGCCAATGGATCAGCCTGGAAAACGTTGTATTTAGAATAACTAGAAGGGTAAGTAAGAGATGGGAGAGGAGAAAAATTTGTCTTCTATAATGTTTTTCTGAAAAATGTGCTAAGAATCAGCAGCCTGGGCTTTGTGCATGCTAGGCACCTCCCCTAGCCCATTTTCTTTCTTTGTTTCTCTTTCTAGGTAAGATGTGCCTTGGCTCAGGTTGGCCTCAAGCACCGTTATGTGTCCAAAAATGACCTTGGAAGTTGTTCCTATTACTTTCTTTCTTTCTTTCTTTCTTTCTTTCTTTCTTTCTTTCCTTTCTTTCTTATTTTTTTCTGAGACAGCGTTTCTCAGTATATCCCGGGATGTCCTGGAATTCACTTTTTAGCCCAGGCTGGCCTCCAACTCAGAATTCTGCCTGTCTCTGCTTCCTGAGTGCTGGGATTGAGGGCTCGTGCCAACACCGTTCAGTGGCTCTCTTCTGAATGCTGAATATTGCCCTATACAGATGTCTCCTATTTGCTTCCTGACTTCTCAAATGGTGGCACCAAGTGCTGTGTTCTAGTCCCCAGTTACCACCGGGGCTGCTACACACTGCTAATCTCTGTGCTATGGAGGTAGAGACAGGAAAATCAGAAGTTCAAACCCATTGTTGGCCACAGAGGAAGTGGAAGGCCAGCCTGTAACAGGTAAAACTCTATTTTCAAAAATACAATGCGGGTCTGGAGAGAAGGCTCAGCAGTTAAGAGCACTGACTGCTCTTCCAGAGGTCCTGAGATCAAATCCCAGCAGGCACAGGGTGGCTCACAACCATCCATGAAACCTGACGGGGCTGGAGAAATGGCTCAGCAGTTAAGCACAGTTAAGCACATTGACTGCTCTTCTGCTGAAGGTCCTGAGTTCAAATCCCAGCAATACCATTTTGGCACAAAACGATCCATAATGAGATCTGCCGCCCTCTTCAGGTGTCTCTGAGGACAGCTACAGTGTGCTTACATATAATAATAAATAAATCTTTGGGCCAGATCGAGCAGAAGTCCTGAGTTCAATTCCCAGCAACCACATGATGACTCACAACCATCTGAATAGCTACAATGTACACAGTACATAAAATAAATAAATGAATCTTAAAAAAATACAAGTTACAGGAAGATCAGTCATATCCCCTCATATTAAGACAATCCAGTACGAAGAAAAGGTCCCAGAAGCAGGCAAAAAGTCAGAGATACCCCGACTCCCACTGTTAGGAGTCCCACAAAACACCAAGTTAGACAACCGTAATATACATGCAGAGGACCCAGATCAGACCCATATGGGCTACCTGATCGCCTTCAACCACTGTGAGCACCTATGAGCCCTGGTTATTTGATTCTGTGGGCTGGGTTTCCGTGGTGTCCTCGACATCTCTGGCTCCTACAATCCTTCCAAAGGATTCCCTGAGCTCTGCTATGGGTCTCTGCATCCATTTCCAACAGCTGCTGGACGATTAGGCTAGGTTCTGGTCTATGAGTGTAGCAGAATATCATTAGAAATCATTTTGTTGACTTTTCTTTTCTGCTTGTGTGTGTTTGCACCCTAGGTCCCGCCTCTGGGGCTTGGCCTTCTGTGCAGTGTTAGGCATGGACTCCCTCTTGTGGCAGGAGTCTGAACTGCACCAGTCATTCACTGGCTGGCCATTTCCAGTTTCTCAGCCACCTTTACCCCAGCACATCTGACAGGCCAGTTTTTACTCATGAGAATACATTGCTGTGTTTGTGTTGAACAGTCCCACACCACACTCAAATATGTAGGAGTATCTGGAAGATGACACGCAGTTGTGAGCTGCCTGACATGGGAGCTGAGAACGGGACCCAGGTTCCTTTGTCACACCTGTGCTGTAGACCTTACATGTTTGCGTGCTCTCCCTCTTCCTACAAAACCCGAAGACACACAAAATAAATGAATAAAAGGGGTGTTTGGATTTTAGAAACTGCCTCCAAGCCGGGAAGTGGCGCACGCCTGTGATCCCAGGACTCGGGAGGCAGAGGTAGGCGGATTTCTGAGTTCAAGGACAGCCTGGTCTAGAGTGAGTTCCAAGACAGCCAGGGCTACACAGAAAGCCTGTCTCGAAAAAACCAAAATCCAACCCCCACACCCCAAAACAGAAACTGCCTCTAAAATAATGTCCTGTTATTCAGGGTGTAGGCTTCTGCATTCGTACTGAATGTAGTATTCACTTCCTTGACAGCAGAGGCAATCTTATTTAGTCCTTGGGGACTCAATTCCCAGCAAGCACATGGTAGCTCATGACCATCTATAATGAGATCTGGTGCAGTCTTCTGGCCTGCAGACATGCATGCAGGCAGAATGCTTTATAGGTAATAAACACAACTTTTTTTTTGTTTTGTTTTTTCGAGACAGGGTTTCTCTGTGTAGTTCCGGCTGTCCTGGAACTCACTCAGTAGACCAGGCTGGCCTGGAACTCAGAAATCCGCCTGCCACTGCCTCGCAAGTGCTGGGATTACAGGGATGCGCCACCACCGCCCGGCTAAACACAACGTTTTTTAAGAAAAATATTTATTGAATATAATCTTCATTTACATGTCCAGTGGTAAAACCTTTCCCGATTTCCCCTCTCCCCAAAGCCCCCCAACCCCTTCTCCCACCCCCTGCTTCCAAGTATAACCCTTCCCCCCCACCCACTCCCACCTCCACCCCCCCCATTTTCTTTTGTTGGGGCATCTATTGAGCCTTCACCTGACCAAGGACCACTATTCCCACTGATGCCTGACAAGGCACTCCTCTGCCACATTTTTGGCTGGAACCATGTGTGTCCCTTGGTTGATGGTTCAGTCCTTGGGAGTCCTGGGGCATCTGGGTGGCTGACATCATTGTTCTTCCCATGGGGCTGCAAACCCCTTCAGCTCCTCTGGACCGCACTCCAGCTCCTCCATTGGGGACCCCACGCCGAGGCCAATAGTTGGCTTCTAGCATCTGCCTCGGTATGTGTAAGGCTCTGGCAGGTCTCCTCCAGACACAGCCATGGCATGCTCCTTAAGGTATGCACTTCTTGTCGGCCATAGTCATGTCGGGGTTTGGTGACTGTTTATAGGGTGAATCCCCAGGTGGGGCAGTCTTTGGGTGGCCTTTACTTCAGTCTCTGCTCCACACTTTGTCTCCTTTATTGTTCCTGTGAGTCTTTTGTTCCCTTTCTCAGAGGAACCAAAGCACCCTCCTTTAAGTCCTCCTTCTTCTTGACTTCCTGTGCTGGGTGAATTGTAACTTGTTTATTTTGAGCTTTTGGGCTAACATCAACTTCTCAGTGAGTACATCTTTAAAAAGAAAACATTTTAAAAAATGTGTGTTCTATTAGTGCCTGGCCTTTTATATATTTTTAATATATTTTTTACTATTTATTTTATGCATATGAGTACACACTGTAGCTGTCCTCAGACACACTCCAGAAGAGGGCATCAGATCTCAATACGGGTGGTTGTGAGTCACCATGTATCAATCTGTCACTTGAAAGACATGTAGGGTCAGATAGTAGATTTATTTTGAGTTATTTGAAAAGTATCCATGCTGATTTTCAGAGTAGCTTCTTCAGTTTGTAATCCTACCAACAGTGAGTGAGAGTTCCTCTTTGTCCACAACCTTACAGACATTTTGTTGACCTTATCCATCTGTGATAAAATCTTAAAGTTGTTTTAATTTTTAAATTACTAAGGGTTATGAATATTTTTGAGGTTTTCTTAGCCGTTTTATTCCTCTATTGAGAACTTGGTTTCTATCCCTACCCCATGTTTTAAAGATTTATTTCTATTTTATGTGCACTGGTGTTCTGTCTGCATATATGTCTATGAGGGTGCCAGATACACTGGACTTGGAGCTACACACGGTTGTGAGCCCTCATGTAGGCACTGGGAGTTGAATATAGTTCTCTGGACCAGTAGCCAATGCTACTATCCACTGAACCATCTCTCTAGCCTCCTTGATTTTTTTTAATTACTTGTATAGTAATAATATCAATCCTCTGGCAGATATGTACCTGACAAAGATAACCAAACCTCTAGTATCAGGAATGAGAAACCTTCCTTTGAATGGTTGGTCAGAATAGTCCAGGTGACTCTCAAAGCTAGGCTATCCATGTAGCCCTTGGTGGCCTTTCAGGTTGAGGGTGGCCCCTACTGCTGAAGATGCTTGGGACACAAGATTCAGATGATTAGAGCTGGATCTAACCAGAAAGCCTCTTTCCTGCACTTGAGTTCCCATGGTGACAGAAAAATATGTAAGCTTCCAATGGAGGGAAGCAATTAAATAGTCCTACCCAGGTGTAATACCTATGACCCGTGACAATGACCAGCAGGGTAACGTGCATGCAAAAGTGCAGTCAGTGGCACTCACACATTTGAGGTAACCTACAGCTGTCTAATTAGACTTAGAGCCCATTTGATAGGAAGAAAATCCTGCCTGGAACTCGAAACCCAGCCAGTGAGGCCATGGGCCTTAGAAAAGAAGCTTCTACTGCCACTTTGCTAGGCCAGCATAATTCCTTACTACATTCTAAATCTTATCCTGATACCCATTGGTAAGTGTTGCTATCATCTCTGATTAAAGACTCTCACTCTTTACCGCAAAGAGAATCACAGAAGACCACAACTGGAAACAGTACAGAGATGGACTGATGGTGGAAAGGCAGATGTCTATCTGTATCCCAGCTCTCGAGTCTGCTGCTCAGGGACCATCAAGGATAAGGGGCAGACGACTGTAAGAAGCTGAATCCCAGGACTCTGCTGTGAAACAGTGTCTCCTAGAACCAAGACCAGAACAATGACAGGAGCAACGAACATGCTAACACGGAAGGGGAACACTTCACATGGTCTCACCTGTAAACAAAGACCTACAGGCAATACTAACTGCTGGGAGGAGCATCTGCTTTTGCCAGGGATGAGCCCTCTTATTAGTTATCAAATACCGTGGGATCAGCCCTAAAACAACAGAAACACAAACAACAAAAACAGTGTAAGCAGGTTCTATTTATATATTTGTACATGCATACATACACATACACTGTGGTGTGTGTGTGTGTATGTGTGTGTGTGTGTGTTTCTAACAAAAAATGAAAAATAATCTATCAACTTGAGGGTGTGTGCAGAAGGGGTTGGAGGGAGGGTACCTTGGAGGGGCTAGAGGGAAGAAAGGAAGGGGAAAGTAATGTAATAATTCTATTTCAATTAAAAACGGGCTGGAGAGATGTCTCAGCGTTTAAGAGCACCACCTCTCTTCCAGAGGTCCTGAGTTCAATTCCCAGCAACCACATGGTGGCTCACAGCCATCCATAATGACATCTGACACCCTCTTCTGGGGTGTCTGAAGACAGCTACAGTGTACTTATTTATACATAATAATAAATCTTAAAAATTAATTTTATAAATCTAGAGCCAAAACCTCTAAGCACTAGGTGGTGGTTGCACAAGCTTTCATCCCAGCACTTGGGAGGCAGAGGCAGAGCAAGTGGATTTCTGTGAGTTCGAGGCCAGCCTGCTCTACAGAGTGTGTTCCAGGAAAACCAGGATGTCACACAGAGAAACCCTGTCTCAAAAATCCAACCAACTGGGACTGGAGAGATGACTCAGTGGTCAAGAGCACTGACTGCTCTTCCAGAGGTCCTGAGTTCAATTCCCAGTACTCACAGCGCAGTTCACAGCTGTCCATAACTCAAGCTCCAATGGATCTAACTCTCTCACACAGAAATACAGGCAAAACACCAATGTACATAAAAATAAAAATAAAGTAAAACAAATGAAACCTCAAGTGATTTGAAAAAAAGGTTAGAAATGGAGAAGAAATTAAAGCAAAACATAAAACCAACCACAAATCTTACCTGGGAAAAGGAAAAGATTATACAGATTGAATAAGTACTATGGACAGAAAAATAAGTTTAAATGATTATTTTAGCTATGGTTTCTATTGCAGTGACACACACTGGTATCATAAAGCAAGTTGGGGAGGCAAGGGTCTGTTCAGCTTGCACTCCCAAATTGTAGTCCATCACTAAAGGAAGTCAGGACAGGAACTGAAGCAGGGCAGGAACCTGGAGGCAGGAGCTGATGCAGAGGCCATGGAGGGGGGCTGCTCACTGGCTTGCTCCTCATGGCTTGCTCATTCTGCTGAATTACAGAACCCAGGACCAGTAGCCCAGGGGAGGGACCACTGACTTCAGTCACTACTCAGAAAATGTTCAGGCTTGCCTGGTCTAGTGGAGGCATTTTCTCAGCCGAGGCTTCCTCTTCTCTGGTAACTCTAGCTTGTGTCAAGTTGACAGAGAACTAGCCAGGACAATTTTTTTAGAACATATTTGTTGACTTGGAAGAGCATGTAAAACTAGAGAGAAAAGCAACAAAGATAATTTGATCAGTCAAGCAAAAGTCCGGGGACAGATTTTTTAAAACTCCGCACATCATACACAGAAGATATGAGACAGGATGGTAATAAAAAAAAAAAACTAAACTGAGTCTACAAGATGGTCCAGCAGGAGAAGCACTTGGTGCACAAGCCTAATTGCCTGAATTCAGCCCTCCAGCCCCATGGGGTGGGGAACTGACTCCTGCATACTGTCCTCTCCACGAGCTCTCAATGACACGAGCTCGACCAACACACAAACATAAGTTGTATATCCAATTAATTTTTTAAAGTTAAAAATGTCAGTAGCAATACACAAAAAGGAATATAGACTGCAAAAGTAGTTTATGACAGTCACAAATAGATGGCTGTAACCTTAATCAAGCAAAATCCATTAGTGCCTGAAGAAGAGGAGTTAGCTTTCCAGAGCTACCATAATAGAACACTTCCAACACCCAGGTTTCAAAACAAAAAGCTGCAAAAGCATACAAATAAAGAGGAAAACATGTCCAATCACAGAGAAAAGAACAGCAGAATCTATAGCAGAGGCGGCCCAGTCCTTGGGATTACAATGAACCCTATCAAATGGGCTGTCTTAAATGTGTTCATGAGCAGAGGGAAGCAATGACCTGAGCCAGGTGTGTTGGCACACTCTGTAATCCTAGCCCCTGCAAGAGCTCAGGAGGGAGACCAGCTACACAGCCAGAGGTGGTGGAAAGAAAAAGCAGCAGCCATGGTCAGGCAAGCCTGTAAGGCCAGCCTCGGGAGGTACAAACAGAAGGATCAGGTCAAGGCGACCTGGTTTGAGGTGCCCACCTGGATACTACAGAAGACTGACTTGAAGGGACACTTCTGTACAATCCCCTGGAGATTTCAGAGAAGAAGCTGCAAACGTCTGACACTGAAAATCCATTTTAGTATGCCAATGGATCAGCCTGGAAAACATTGTATTTAGAATAACTAGAAGGGTAAGTAAGGGATGGGAGAGGAGAAAAATTTGTCTTCTATAATGTTTTTGTGGAAAATGTGCTAAGAATCAGAAGCCTGGGCTTTGTGCATGCTAGGCACCTCCCCTAGCCCACTTTCTTTCTTTGTTTCTCTTTCTAGGTAAGATGTGCCTTGGCTCAGGTTGACATCAAACATCCTTATGTGTCCAAAAATGACCTTGGAAGTCGTTCCTCTTTTTTTTTTTTTTTTTTTTTTTTTTTTTTTTTTTTTTTGAGACAGGGTTTCTCTGTGTAGCCCTGGCTGTCCTGGAACTCACTCAGTAGACCAGGCTGGCTTGGAACTCAGAAATCTGCCTGCCTCTGCCTCTGCCTCTCAATTGCTGGGATTAAAGGCATGCGCCACCGCTGACTGGCATGTTTCTTTCTTTTGCTCCAAGTGCTGCAGCTATAGGCGTGTACCACCACATTGAATGTGTGAGGCAGCGGGGATGGGACCCAGGGCTTTGTGCATGGTAGGCAAGCACTCTACCATCTCATGAATGCTGGGATAGAAGATGTATACCACTATACCCAGCAACTCTTGTTCTTTTTCTTCTGTGGAGGCCAGAAGAGGGTACTGGATCCCCTGGCCCTGGGATTGCTGATGGTTATGAGCTACCCCATGCATAAGGTCCTAAGAACTAAATCTGAGTCCTGTGTAAGAGGTGATTCTTAACCACCGAGCCATTTCTCAAGCCCCATCTCTTGGTTTGTTGTTTTTGTTTTGTTTTGTTTTGTTTGTGTCTGTTGGTTGGTTTTTGAGATAGGTTCTTACCATGTAGCCTAACCAAGCTGCCCTCAAACTCACAGTCATTCAGCACCAGCCTGCCTCTGCCTCCAGAGTGCTTGGCTTAAAAGTATGCACCATCACAAAAGTATGCACCATACACAATCTTGGTTTTTTTGTTGTTTCGGAGGGCTTGTTATTTTATGCAAGTTCTTGTTTTCTCTGTATGTCTGTCTGTACACCATATGTGCCTGGTGACCATGGGGGTAAGAAGAGGGCATCAGGCTGGACTTGGTAGTGCATGCCTTTGCTCCCAGCACTTGGGAGGCAGAAACAGTTGGACCTCTGTTAGTCCAGGCCAGCCTGGTCTACACAGTGAGCTTCAGGACAACCAGGGCTATATAATGAGACCCTGCCTCAAGAAGAAAAAGAGGAGGAAGAAGGTGGGCGGTGGTGGTGCACGCCTGTAATCCCAGCACTCTGGGAGGCAGAGGCAGGCGGAGTTCTGAGTTCGAGAACAGCTTGGTCTACAGAGTGGGTTCCAGGCCAGCCAGGGCTATGCAGAGAAACCCTGTCTTGAAAAAAACAAAATCCAAAAAAAACAAAAAAAAAAAAATCTAAAAAAAAAAGAGGAGGAGGAAGAGAAAGAGGAAGGAGTGGTCAGAAAGAAGCAACATGGGCTCCCCTGGAACTGGAGATACATATGGATGGCTGTAAACTACCATGTGGGTGCTGGGAATTGAACCTGGTTCCTCTGCAAGAACAAATGTTTTTAAACACTGAGCCATCGCTGGCCGGTGGTGGTGTACGCCTTTAATCCCAGCACTTGGGAGGCAGAGGCAGGCGGATTTCTGAGTTTGAGGATAGCCTGGTCTACAAAGTGAGTTCCAGGACAGCCGGAGCTACACAGAGAAACCCTGTCTCAAAAAAAAAACAAAAAACAAAACAAGCAAACAAACAAAAAACACTGAGCCATCTCTCCAGCACCCCTTGTTTTCTTTTTTTAAAGAGTAGCATATGCTTTCTTCTTTAAGATTTATTTATCTTATGTATATGAATATACTGTAACTGTCTTCAGACACACCAGAAGTGGACATCGGATCCCATTACAGATGGTTGTGAGCTACCATGTGGTTGCTGGGATTTGAACTCAGGACCTCTAGAAGAGGGATCAGTGCTGTTAACCACTAAGCCATCTCTCCAGTCCCACCTCTTGTTTCTTTCTTTTTTTTAATTTTTTTTTAGATTTTTTACAAATATTTTACAGATTTTATTGACGATGTAGTATTAAATCACAAACTTTTCTTGTAGAAGCCATTCAGAATTTTCTATAAATGATAAATATATAACAGGTTATAAATTTTAATACTGGCTAGGAGAGTAAATTTAGCATTATGAAAGGCTATATAATACACCAGGAATCAAAACAGATACATCGGGGAGTTTGTGATATCAATTGTTACAGTCTGAAGGTGAAAACTGACTTGTCTACATACTTTAAGGTAGAATGCCCCAGAAATACAAGATGAAGAAAAGTCACAACACACACACACACACACACACACACACACATACATACACACACACACACACACACACACACACACGCGTGCATACACACACACACACACACACACACACATACACAAAATGTATTTTATGGAAAAAAATGTCTATGGAGTATCTGGATTATTCTTGTGATTTTTCTGAGTGTATTGCAGACAGTGCATATAGGACAGAGGTTGTAGGTTCTGAGCATATATTCAAGCCTGTATTTGTTGACAAATATATTCCAGCATTAGGTAATGCACATGCTCAACACCCCACCACTGCTCTAAATCCCAGTTGTTGTTTTTTATTGGATATATTCTTAAGACATAGTCTGACTGTGTAGCTCATTGGCTCTGAAGTTGCTGCGCCTCCCTAGCTGGTTTTAAATTCACCTTTATTCTGGTGAATTACTACAACATATTTTGAAGAGAGACTTTTTTGTGAACTGTATTTAGTACTTTAAAGATTTTCCAGCAGGACATGGTAGCAGAGACAGTGTCTCAAAAAAAAAAAAAAAAAAAGGTTTTCTAAATAAAGGTATTTTCTCAGGCCTGTTTAATTTCTACCTCATTGCCATTCTGTTCTAAGCTCTGCACTTCAGCAAGCTGACCACCAGAGGGAGTGGGCACTCAGCCACGCTCAACAGGGGCTCCAGGCTGGAGTTGGCAGAAGACTGGTAGGCAAGAGTAAGGAAAAGCAGAGTATTCCTCCCTCTCTCCCTATCTTCTTCCCTCCCCCTCTCCAGCTGCACACAAAATTGCTCTGTGGTGCCAGCTCTTTCATTAATTCTTAGCTTGAGTGGCAGTCCCCTGCTGGGCTTCTCAGTGCCAGTCACTAAGTCACTACTAAATTTTCTCTGTGGTTCCTATTTTCTAGGTTGAAATCTGAGTGCTATTTCTAGTATCATGCCAGAAATTTACTAGTCATTATTTCTTTTGAAGTAGATTGTATTGCCTATATTTTAAATAAGTTATGGGGGGTCGGGGGAGGTCAGAGGACAGCTCACAGGGGTCAGTTCACTCTTTTGACCATGTGGGTCCCAGAGCCCACATTCAGTCACCAGGCTTGGCAGTGAGTGAGTTTTACCTGCTGAGCCATCTCACCAACCTTCTGCCCGTATTTTATTTTATTTTATTTTTTTTTTTTTGAGACAGGGTTTCTCTGTGTAGCTCTGGCTGTCCTGGAACTCACTCTGTAGACCAGGCTGGCCTCGAACTCAGAAATCCGCCTGCCTCTGCTTCCCAAGTGCTGGGATTATAGGCGTGCGCCACCACCGCCCGGCTCTGCCCGTATTTTATAAAACAAAATGCTGAGATTTAAGTTAGATTACTAGGCAGGTGCTGAGGCATATGCCAGTAATGCCAACTACATGGAAGGGTGAGGCAGAGGGACGAAGGACCAGAGTCAGCTTAGACAACATGATAGATGGAGAGGCCCTACATCCAAAAGCCACCGTTAAATTATTCACCCACGATAACAGAACAAGAACTTATTTTGTCAAATCTAGGATGAATCAGACATGATGGCACACGCCTGTAAATTCATAAAATGGCCCAAATCATCCGTAACTCCAATTCCAGAGGCTCCCATACTGTCTTCTGACCTCTGAGGACATCAAGGGCACATAGAAAGCCTGAAGACTGAACACAGATATTTTAGAATGTTTTCTGGCTTTCTGATTTTGATTGGAAAACCCAAGAATTACTTTTAGAATTTTTCTAAGAGGATTTCTGAATTGGTCGGAAGATCAATTTTTTTATAGCAGCTTTTCTGACTTTGGTCAGAAAAATCCATGTGCTATCGACAGCTTTTAGAGTTTTTACTGCCAGGGAGGGAGGGAGGGAGGGAGGGAGGGAGGGAGGGAGGGAGAGAGAGAGAGAGAGAGAGAGAGAGAGAGAGAGAGAAATCTCAAACAGAAAGCTAGCTGTCTCAACCAGAGAGTTTTTTAGAATAGCAATAAAAGGCTATCTCAGGTAGATTAGAGCCTAGAGGTCTCTCCAGAGCGGTGTAGGGAGCCATCTCCAGGGGAACAAAGGTCCCCAGCTTGGACTCACAAATGGACTTCAAGTCGTTTGTTTTCACCTCTCTCAAACACCCCTTCCCTCAGAGGGCTCCAAGCTGAGGCAGGTCCTTGGCAGTAGAATAAGTTATTTTCATACTAATAGTTATAATAGCTGTACATGGTAGCATATGCATTTAATCCTAGCACTCCAGGGGAGGCAGAGACAGGCAGATCTCTATGGCTTCAAGGTCAGCCTGGCTTACAGAGCAAGTTCCAAACCAACCAGGGCTAAACAGTGAGACCTTCTGTCTTAGTCAGGGTTTCTACTGCTGTGACAAAACACCATGACCAAAAACCAAGTGGGGGAGAAAGGGGTTTATTTGGCTTACACTTCCATATTACTGTTCATTTTTGAAGGATATTAGGAAAGGATCCTGGACACAGGAGCTGCAGGAGCTGATGTAGAGGCCATGAAGGACTTATTGGCTTGCTCAGCCTTTCTTTTCTTTTTCTCTTTTTTTTTTTTTTTTTTGAGACAGGATTTTTGTGTGTAGCCCTGGCTGTCTCTGGGAACTCACTCTGTAGACCAGACTGGCCTCAAACTTACAAAAATCTGCCAGCCTCTGCCTCCCAAGTGCTGGGATTAAAGGCATGTGCCACCGACTGGCAAAGCCTGCTTTCTTATAAAATAAAATCCAGGACCACCAACCTAGGGATGGCACCCCCCACAATGTACTGGGTCATCCCCCTTGGATAACTAATTGAAACAAACACCTTACAGCTGGATCTCATGGAGACATTTCCTCAACTGAGGCTCCTTCCTTTTTAACTTTTATCAAGTTATCAGAAAACTGTCCAGTATACACTGTCTCAAAAACATATTGTTATAAAAACCCACCCTAATAATAATACAGGGTCCAAAGGAACCTCAAGTAGGCAACATACTATTAAAACAATAAAAAGTAAAAAATGTTCAGAGAACTCATTCCTGGATTTCAAACCTCACTGCAAAGCTTCAGAAATGAGAACTGTGGTCCTGACGCTGGGGATGCAGCACCTGTCAGTGATACAGTGTTTTGCATGTGAAAAATCCATGCTACAAAAGCACTCCATCACGGTGCCACACTCTCAGGCCTCTTAACCATTTTGAAATGTACCACACACTATTGTTTACTATATTCAGCACACAAGATAATACATCTCAAAGAAAATTAAACACAGTCATTCTAATTGAGGCTTCAGACCTTTGCCCATCATCTCCCCGCTTTCTCCATGCCTCTCAGCGTCCACTTGTCACCATTCTGCTCTCTGCTTCATCGGCTTTAACTATAATTGAGAAAATACAGTAATTGCAGCACTACTCACAATAGCCAAATTGTAGAGCTTAGCCTAAGCACACATGCGCAGATGAATAGATAAGGGGAAAGGTAATGTGTGTGCACAGAATAAAACCCTAGTTAGGTTTGAAATATGAAACTTCGGGGCCAGTGAGATGGTTCAGGTGGTAAACATATTTGCTGACACATCAGACAACCCAAGTTCAGTCCCTTGGACCCACATAATTGCAAGTGAGAACCAACTTCTGTAAATTGTCCTCTGAGCTCCACATGCATATGGTGGCACACATGTGGTGTGTGTACACACACACACACACACACACGAAATACATATAATAAGAATTAAATTTTGTCATTTAGAACAACAAAGGTGGAATTAGGGAACATGAATCAACCTTGAAATATGCTAAGTGGAGGAAGTCAGATACAAAGGATTCCACTTAGAATAGGCAAAGTCACACAAGAAGCTGTACTTCATAGCATTGACTCCAACTTACTAAAACAGTACACTGCCTGAGAAAAAGGCTGTTTTATCAAAAGAGAAATTGAGGATGTGTATGGTGGCACACTTAGATCTCTGTGAGTGGAGGGGGGACATACAGAGACAGGAGACAGAAACAGACGGGGAAGGGAGGGAGACAGAGAGAGAGAGAGAGACAGAGAGAGACAGAGAGAGAGAGAGAGAGAGAGAGAGAGAGAGAGAGAGAGAGAGAGAGAGAGAGAGAGAGAATATTGATATTTTTCAGGATATTCAGGAAACATTTCAACCCATATGATAAGGGTCATCCTTAGAATTTTCTCAGGGATTTTTTTTTTTTAGTAAACAATATACTTAAGCATAAAGAAGGGCCTGGAGAGATAGCTCAGCAGTTAAGAGCACTGACTGCTCTTCTGAAGGTCCTGAGTTCAAATCCCAGCAACCACATGGCGGCTCACAACCACCTCTCTTCTGGTGTGTCTGAAGACAGCTACACAGTGTACTCACATACATGAAATAAATAAATCTTTTTTAAAAAGCATAAAGAGGGGCAGTGGTGGCGCACACCTTTAATCCCAGCACTTGGGAGGCAGAGGCAGGCAGATTTCTGAGTTCGAGGCCAGCCTGGGCTACAAAGTAAGTTCCAGGACAGCCAGGGCTACACAGAGAAACCCTGTCTTGAAAAAACCAAATCCAAAAACCAAAAAAAAAAGCATTAAGAAGGGGGGACTAGAGAGATGGCTTAGCAGTTAAGAGCACTGACTGCTCTTCCAAAGGTCCTGAGTTCAAATCCCAGCAACCACATGGTGGCTCACAACCATCTATAACGAGATCTGACTCCCTCTTCTGTTGTGTCTGAAGACAACTACAGTGTACTTTCATATAATAAATAAATAAATCTTTTAAAAAAGCATTAAGAAGAAGAAACAAAACTGGACAGAGGTCAGGAATGGCATATATACTCACACAGGACTGGGACATGCATGGCTCTTTTCTGAGACAGGAATGTTCTATTATGTAGCCCTGGCTGTCCTAGAACTCACCATGTAGACCAGGCTGGACTAGAATTCACAGAGAACTGCCTGTCTCTACCTCCTGAGTGCTAGAATTAAAGGTGTGTGACACCAAGTCCAGCCAGCATTTTTTATAAAGCCAGTCTCTCTGCTGACCTAGAGGTCACTATGCAGACCAAGCAGAACTCAAACTCATAAAGATCCATCTACCTCTGCCTGGCAACTGCTGGGATTAAAAATATGTGGATCACCATGTCTGGCATATAGGATTGTAAATAGGTGAAGTGCAGGGAGCAGAGGAAACCAGCGTGTGTGAAGTCCTGAGTGGATGTGAGTTGTTGCCATGAGCTGGTGTGTCAAGGCCTCAAACAAATGGCGACGCCTTCCTCCTGGGTGAGGTTCAGCAGGACTGCAAAGTCTACCTCTTACTTGGGTGCAAATGTTTGATACTGTGTGCAGAAAATGCCTGCTGAAGCACTCTCCTCCTGGATATTTATGGTCTGAAGGCTGCTCCCCTACAGAAAATGCTCCTAACCCAAGATTAGCTAAACTTGTCTCCTTGGTCAGCTGTATGCAATAGATATGCCTGTTCAGCTGTGTTATGGTTGGTATATGTTCAGCCCAGGGAGTAGCATTATTAGAAGGTATGACACACTGGGCGGTGGTAGCGCACGCCTTTAATCCCAGCACTTGGGAGGCAGAGGCAGGCGGATTTCTGAGTTTGAGGCCAGCCTGGACTACAGAGTGAGTTCCCGGACAGCCAGGACTACACAGAGAAACCCTGTCTCGAAAAACCAAAAAAAAAAAAAAAAAAAAAAGAAGGTATGACACTGTGGGCGTGGGCTTTAAGACCCTCCTCCTAGCTGCCTGGAAGCCAGTCTTCTGTTGGCCTTCAGATGAAGATATAGAGAACCCTCAGCTCCTCCTGCTCCATGCCTGCCTGGATGCTGTCATGCTCCCACCTTGATGATAATGGACTGAACCTCTGAACCTGTAATCCAGCCCCAATTAAATGTTGTCCTTATAAGAGTTGCCTTGGTCATGGTGTCTGTTCACAGCAGGAAAACCCTAAGACAAAAATGTCTATATGAAATACACTGCGCTTCTGGGACGCTTCTGTTCAAAAGCCTTGTCCACTAGATCCCAGCTTTGCCATGCATCCCTGTGTGTATCCTTCCTTCATTCTCTTACAGCCCCTGTTAGGCCAATCCTGGGAGCCACGAAGGATGGGGCAGTGAATACAAACCAACCAACCAACCTGATTTTACTAGTCATCTAAGGATTATAAATTAAACACAAAACAGAACACTAATTTTATTATAAAAACATCTCAAACACACCCCTCCCTCCAAGCCTCAGGGATCATTGAGGAAGAGAAGCCAGAAAAGACTGTAAGAGCCAGAAGTGGGGGATCAATACAGGGAAACATGCACATATGAACTCAGTGATTATGACAAAAAGCACAAGATCTTCAAAGGCTCAGACCAAAGTCCCAGAAATTGGGTGGGGTTTACCACTGTGGTAATGAAGTCCCACCCCCTACTGAGGAGCTATTGGATTTGATAGCTGCTGGGAAAGGGAGGATCTGTCTACCATATTCCAGGGCAGGCCACCAAACAAGAGTATTTGGGCAACACAAACTGGAGAGGTGGGTGGAGAGGTGGGGGTGATCTGGGAGGGATTTGGGGGAGGAGGTGACTATGATTAAAATACATTGTATGAAATTCTCAAAGAATTAATAAATATTTTAAATAGCAATATTAGAAAATATGGTAATATATTATTGGGCAAGAATATAGAGAAACAGACCCCTTCTGTTTTGTTGTTCAGCTGTTGGTATAAGTTTTTGGAAATAAAGTTGTTGGTATAAGTTAGAAAGGCAATTGTCAAAATATTTTAAAAGTACATATCCTTTTGCCAGATATGGTGACACATTCTTTTAGTCTCAGCACTCAGCAGGCCAGCCTGGTCTACTTAAAAGAGTTCCAGGACAGCAAAGAATACACAGAGAAACCCTGTTTCAAAACAAAGAAAAATAAATATACAGAAGTACATATCCTTTTAAAATTAGTAAGTAACGAAAAACCCAATTCCAATAGGCTTCAAAGATAAAGAGGATTTCTTGGTTCATTCAAGTACAGACTTCAGAAGAGCAGGTATTGTATTGCTTTGAGTCCACAGATAACAATATCAAAGACCCAATTTCCTTCCACCAGCCTTCTAAAGTATGTACTTCATTTTAAAATTGATTTATTCCTTGGTAGCAAAAGGAATGAAGTATTTTAAGGCAGACACCACACAGTCTAAATGAAAAGGCTGGCTTCTTGTACCTCACCCAGAAAAAGAAAAAAACCTGCCCACAAATTCTTCAAAAAATCCCCTCAATCATTTTACTGGGTCTTGGTGCATTCCTAAACAATCCCTGTGAACAGGAAAATGGTGTCATGGGCTCAGCCTGAGTTGCCTGAACCAATCTATGAGGCTTACAGGCATGATTGGGTTTCACCCATGGTATAGCACCCCAGAAGCCAGTGAAATAATTCTGCCTCTCCACCTCCAATGTTATGTGAGTACTGAAGAATGAGGAAGATGTGAGATGAACTGGCCAAGGAATGAGAGCAGCTACTGTGTGACATCCAGCAGTTGCTCTAGGAATTTATCCTGCCTTATACTGTACATGTGTACAAGTAAGTGTGTTCAAGGGGATTTACATGGCAGGAAACTACAAAGAAATGAAATGTTGGGGACATGTTAACTTATAACATAGCCATATAGAAGAATAAGGCACTAAGTGCATATTGATATGATACAGTTTTAGAGATGTATTAGTGAAAGAATGAATTAATAGCATATAACCTTTTCTGGAAAAAAGCAGAAAGACATGTTGATACAAACACGCATGCCAGCAGGCATGGTGGCACAAGCCATAATCTCAGCACTACGGAGGAAGTTCACCTCCAGTTTGAGGCCACCCTGGACTACATAGTGAGTTCCAGGCCATCAGAGGCTAAACAGTGAGGCTCCTTTTCAAAACAACAAAGACCATTAGCAATAGTTGTTGTCTCTAGAAAGAGAATTGGGGAACTGAGTCAATTAATATATTATTTTTAAAAAGTGTGTTTGGGGGGCTGGAGAGATGGCTCAGTGGCTAAGAGCACTGACTGCTCTTCTAGAGGTCTTGAGTTCAATTCCCACCAACCACATGGTGGCTCACAACCATCTATAATAGGATCTGATGCCCTCTTCTGGTGTATTTGAAGGCAACAACGCTTACTCATATTAAATAAAATCGTTAAAAAACCAACAACAAAACTGTGTATGTGTTGTGTGTTGCATGCTTCTGTCAGTGTTCAGTACTGCATCCTCTGCAGCAGAAGTCCCAGGTGTTTGTGAACTATACAATGTGGACGATGGGAGTAACTGTACTGCTCTGGAAGAGCAGTAAATGGTTTTTTAAAGATGTATTTATTTCATATATGTAAGTACACTGTAGCTGTCTTCAGACACCCCAGAGGAGGGCACCAGATCTCATTACAGATGGTTGTGAGCCACCATGTGGTTCCCGGGATTTGAACTCAGGACCTTTGGAAGAGCAGTCAGTGCTCTTTAAAAAAAGAAAAAAGCACTTTTTAAAAAAAGATTTATTATTATATGTGAGTACACTGTAGCTGTCTTCAGACACACCAGAAGAAGGGGTCAGATCTCATTATGGATGGTTGTGAGCCACCATGTGGTTGTTGGGATTTGAACTCATGACCTCTGGAAGAGCAGTCACTGCTCTTAACTGCTGAGCCATCTCTCCAGTTTTCATATTTAACTTTTATTCTATGTCCTTTTATAATACCTGACTTTTAACTGACTTATTATATAAATGAATGTTTAGCTGTAATTTAAAAACATTTTGTTTTCTAATTTCTACCTTTCAGATTGTCCGTGCCACAAATATTTGCTAGCCTACCACAGACAGTCTTGCCTAGTGTTCTGTTGCTGCGATAATTGTCATAACCAAAATCAGCCTGGGGAGGAACGCAGTTATTTCAGCTCACAAGTTACAGTCCATCACTGAGGAAATCTAAGGGCAGGAACTGAAGGCAAATCTGAGACCATTGATAAATGTTCCCTACTGGCTTGCTCCTCAACTCATGCTCAGCTAGTATTTTGATATAGCCCAGACCCACCTGCCTATGGAAGGTACTACTCCAAATGAAAAATTAGTTTCTCCAGCAGAGTCTCACTAGTCATATAGACCACACTAAAGACAGGCCTATGCCCAACAGTATGAACTCAATGGTATTCTGGAAGATATTTTCTCATAATGCTCTGGGCATGTTTTACCTTCTTTGTCTTCTGCTTATCTGTTGTGGTTTTGGGTTTTGTATTTGGGGGTGGCTGTATACACATGTGTGCATTTGTTTTCCATAGCTCTTTTTTCTGCCTATTTGTTTTGTTTTGTTTTGTTTTGTTTTATTTTGTTTTGTTGGTTTTTTGGATTTTGGTTTTTCCGAGACAGGGTTTCTCTGTGTAGCCCTGGCTGTCCTGGAACTCACTTGTAGACCAGGATGGCCTCGAACTCAGAAATCTGCCTGCCTCTGCCTCCCAGAGTGCTGGGATTACAGGTGTGTGCCACCACCGCCCAGCTTGTTTGGGTTTCTTATTGGCCTGTTTTCAAAAGAGACAAAGAAGTGATGGAGTTGGATGGATGGGAAGGTAGGGGGATCTGGGGAGGGGATACTATGATTAGAATATACTGTATGAAAACAAATTGATTTTCTTCTTCCCTCCTTCCCTTCCTTTCTTTCTTTTTGATTTTTCAAGATAGGGTTTCTCTGTGTAGCTGTCCAGGGACTCACTATGTAGGCCAGGCTGGCCTTCAACTCAGATATCCACCAGCCTTTGCCTCCCAAATGCTAGGATTAAAAGCACTCACCATGCCTGGCTGAAAATAAATTTATTTATTTTTTATTAAAAAAGAAGCAGCCTAAGTGTCTATCAATAGGGGAGCAATCAATCTATAAAATATCAATACAATAATTATTATGCAATACACGAATGAGGATCAGAGATCTTTACATGTTGACTGACAAGGAAATATCTTTAAGAACTATGTGGAGGCTGGGGTGTAGGCAATGATGGAGTGCTTACCTAACACACATAAGGTCCTGGTTTGATCTGCAATTGTACACAAAGTGGAATAGAATGCAATACAGTTAATGGTTAGAACTTACAGAACACTATTACAAAGTGACTATAGGCCCTGGGTTCAATCCCCAGTGCCAAAATATAGTTTTTATTCCAAATTATCCAGAAAAGAGAAGAAACAATCTTCTGCATCGTAGGTATTGTATATACTCAGGCCTTTTCTATGCCTCCACATCAGCAGCAGTTCTTAACCTCCCTGATACTGCCACCCCTTAATACAGTTCTTCATGTTGTGGTGACCCTCAACCAGAAATGTATTCATTACTCCTTCATTTTTGCTATGGTTATGAATAGTGATGTAAATATATTTTTTTGTTGTTTTTTGTTTTTTTGAGACAGGGTTTCTGTGTAGCCCTGGCTATCCTGGAACTCACTCTGTAGACCAGCCTGGCCTCAAACTCAGAAATCCACCTGCCTCTGCCTCCCAAGTGCTGGGATTAAAGGCATGTGCCACCACGCCTGGCTGATGTAAATATTTTTAAGAGAGGTTTTTTGTTTGTTTTGTTTTGTTTTGTTTTGTTTTGTTTTGTTTTTTGAGACAGGGTTTCTCTGTGTAGCCCTGGTTGTCCTGGAACTCACTCTGAAGACCAGGCTGGCCTCGAACTCAGAAATCCGCCTGCCTCTGCCTCCCAGAGTGCTGGGATTAAAGGCGTACGCCACCAACACCCAGCTAAGAGAGGTAAAGCTGCCATGACCCACATGCTGATAACAACTACTGCTCTAAATGTTCACGTGGATATTTGAAATGTTTTGAAATCAGATGAAGCATAGGTCATGGTGATACATGCCTATAATCAGAAAGAACCAGGAGGAACACCACTAGGTCAATGCCATTCTGTGCTATACAGCCACTGTTTCACACCTTTCCTCCTCTACCCCAAAAAGAGAAAGGGAAGGGATAGGTGGATTAGTCAGCTAAACTTAAATTTGACTTTCTGGGCTGGAGATATAGCTCAGCGGATAAGAGCACTGACTGTTCTTCCAAAGGTCCTGAGTTCAAATCCCAGCAACCACATGGTGACTCACAACCATCCATAATGAGATCTGATGCCTCCTTCTGGTGTGTCTGAAGACAGCTACAGTGTACTGTAAAAAAAAATGTAAAAAAACAAAAAAAAAATGTGTCTTTCGGGCTGGAGAGATGGCTCAGCAGTTAAGAGCACTGACTGCTCTACCAGAGGTCCTGAGTTCAAATCCCAGCAACCACATGGTGGCTCACAACCATCTGTAATGATATCTGATGCCCTCTTCCAGTGTGCCTGAAGATGGTTAAATAAAATAAATGATTTTTTTTTAAAAATGTGTCTTTCTGTTTTTTGTTTTTTGTTTTTTGTTTTTTGTTTTTTTTTTTTTCCGAGACAGGGTTTTTCTGTATAGTTCCGGCTGTCCTGGAACTCACTCTGTAGACCAGGCTGGCCTCGAACTCAGAAATCCACCTGCCTCTGCCTCCCAAATGCTGGGATTACAGGCATGCGCCACCACGCCCAGCTCCAAAAATGTGTCTTTCTATGAAGAATAAATTGGAAGAATTAACTTTTATTTCAATTCTACAAAGTTGTTCCATTTTAAAAATGAAGGAGTCTTATATGAAAGTATTTCATACTATACACAGTAGAACATACTTTTAATCCCAGCACTCAGAGCATAGAGGCAGGAGGATCAGATCAAGGCCACACTCTGCTATGTACGACCTTATCTTTTAATTTATTAACTTTGAATAATGTATATTTGTGTCTGTATGGGTATGTGCACGTTATTACAGTGTGATTCACAACTGTCCTGTCTATCCATTTCCAGAGGATCCTAATGGTCTTCTGGCCTCCAAGGGCACCATGCATGCACATGGTGCACAGACATCCATTGGAGCAAAACACGCATATATACGCTAAGTCTCAATAAGGAAATAGAGTTAATTTTTTGTTGTTGTTGTTGTTTTTGTTTTTTTCGAGACAGGGTTTCTCTGTGTAGTCCTGGCTGTCCTGGAACTCACTCTGTAGACCAGGCTGGCTTCGAACTCAGAAATCTGCCTGCCTCTGCCTCCCAAGTGCTGGTATTAAAGGCAATAGTTGAATATTTTAAAGTACCAAAATGATGCAGGTAGTACTCCTAAAAGTGCCTATTTTAAGTGCTGATGTTTCTTACAAACTTCAATATTCCTTACCAATAAGTACCTCCTCGCCTTTTTATTCTTATATGCCAATATTCTCAAGCACATTTCTAAAACAACAGTATTTCTCATAACAATATTCAAATAACATTAGTTTCCATTTATTGTTTTTCTGTTTTGTTTGTTCTCGCTTTTTTTATTATGTAGCTCTGGTAGTCCTGGACCTCACTACATAAACCAGGCTGTCCTTAAACTCACAGAGATAGTGCATGCTGATTTCAAGCTCACAGACATCCACCTGTTTCAGTTTCCTGAATCCTGAAACAAAAGGCATGTACCACCACACTGGCTTGTTTTCCTGTGCTTTCTAATTGCTAAGGTCCTAACTTTCAGGGCTCAAGGTGAGCTCAGTGTCTCGGAGAGTACTTGCTTAGCACATGCAAGACCCCAGTTTTAATTCCAGGCATAAGGGGCTCGAGAGATGGCTCAGCAATTCAGAGCACTGGCTGCTCTGGCAGAGGAGCCAGGCTTGATTCCCAACGCCCACATAGCTCACAGCTGTCTGTAATTCCAGTTCCAGGGGGTGTGGATACCCTCTTCTAGCCTCTGATATCAGGTACACATGTGGTCCCCAGACATACATGTAGCCAAAACATTAATAGACATAAAGCTAAATAAACATAGAAAATAAAATTTAATGTCCTAAAAAAATTAAACAAAGGCTAGGTGTGGTGACATAGGCCTTTAATCACAGCACTCAGGAGGCAAAGACAGGTTGATCTCTGTGAGTTCAAGGCTAGCCTGGTCTTCAAATCAAGTTCTAGGACAGCCAGGGATCTTACACAGAGAACTCCTGTCTCAAATGAATGAATGAATGAATGAATGAATGAATGAAATCCAAGGCATAAGAAGAAAGAGTCCTTGCTAGTTGGTGGTAAGAAGGTAGTCTATATTATATATGCTATTTTGGTTTTGTTTCTTCATCTCAATATAGAACCTGAAGTGGCCACCTCCTGTAACCAGACAGGACTTCCAGTGGAGGGATAAGGATACCAATCCATCCACAAAACTTTTGATCCAAAATTTGTCCTGTCTACAAGAAATATAGGGACAAAGATGGAGCAGAGACTGAGGGAATGGCCAACCAATAGCTGGCCCAACTTGACACCCATCCCTTGGGCAAGCACCAATCTCTGACACTATTGATGATACCCTGTTATGCTTGCAGACAGGAGCCTAGCATAACTGTCCTCTGAGAGGCTCCACCCAGCAGCTGATTGAAACAGATGCAGAGACCCATAGCCAAACATTATACTGTAATGTAACACCCCAGAGGGCTCCGAGTTCAAGGCGACCCTATCAATCTATCATCTATCTGTCTGTCTGTCTAACAGGGTCTATGTAACTCTGGCTTTCCTGAAACTGTTGACCAACCTGGTGCTGGGATTAAAGGCTTTTGCCATCTCTACTTGCTCCACACCTAGATTTCTTTTCTTCCTTTCTTCCTTGTTTTTTTGTTTGTTTGTTTTGGGTTTTTTTGAGACAGGGTTTTTCTCTGTAACAGTTCTTGCTGACCTGGAACTTACTTTGTAGACCAGGCTGTCGTGAAACTCACAGAAATCTGCTTACCTCTGCCTCCTGAGAATAGACATTTTTAAAAAAAGATAATAATAAAAAGATAATTTGTGTCTTTTGCAAGTATATTGCTGTATAGTTCCTCTGGGAAAGATAAGTTAATGGTGGATTCTTTTCTTTTACTGGCCAGTTTTCAACGTGACTAATTCCTTATCATGAGAGGTGATCTGAAATCTGGACAAAAATTATTCTAGGCAGGAGGACCAGATAGAACAGAGACACTAGAGACTGAACTGTGCTGTGTTCCAGAACAGAGAAGAGGGCTGCAGTGATGGCTCAGCCATTAAGAATGCCTGCTGAACTTGCAGGGGATGTAAGTTCGATTCCCAGTACCCACACCAGGTGGCTCCTAACTGCCTGGAAGTCCAGCTCCAGAGGAATCCCCCCTTTCTCACATCCAAGGGTGCCTAAACTATACACATACACACAAATCAAAAAAAAGTATGTAGAAAAGAACAGTGAAGACCACATTACTTCTACATTTCCACCTATGGAGCTTTCAAGTTCATCCACATACCTTCCATGCTCCTCAGCAGAGCTACTTAGTCTGGACCAGGTTTTGTTTTAATCCAGACAGAATAGGACACACCGGTAGTCCCAGGTGAGAGTGCTGCAAAAGAGCTAAACTCAAACCTTCAGGCCATCCTGGCCATCCCAAGCCTGTCTCCTTAAGAAAAGATCAATCCCTTGTAGCTGTTAAGATGGTTAGGTGGTTAAGGGAATACGGTTTTGTTGTTGTTGTTGTTTGTTTTTGTTGTTTTGTTTTGTTTGTTGGTTTGTTTTGTTTTGTTTTGTTTTTGAGACATGGTGGGTTTCTCTGTACAGCCCTGGCTGTCCTGGAACACACTCTGTAGACCAGGCTGGCCTCGAACTCAGGAATCTGCCTGCCTCTGCCTCCCAAGTGCTGGGATTACAGGCGTACGCCACCACCACCCAGCATGTTATTTTTTACAGAGGACCAGAGTTTGAGTCTCAGCACCCACATGGCAGTTCACAACTGTCTGTAACTTGAGTTCCAGAGGATCTCATACTCTCTTCTGACCTCCAGGGGCCCTAGGTACACATGTGACACACAGATACACATGAAGACAAGACACTTATGTATGTAATAAATACATTTTTAAAAGGGTGGGGCTGAAGAGAGGACCATGGTGTCTCAGCCAGGAGCAGGAAGGATTCATTTATAAGAGTGTTGCAGGCTGGAGACTGCTCTTCCAGAGGTCCTGAGTTCAAATCCCAGCAGCCACATGGTGGCTCACAACCATCTGTAATGGGATCTGAAGCCCTCTTCTGGTGTGTCTGAAGACAACTACAGTGTACTCACATATAATAAATGGACAAATCTTTGGGCTGGAGGGAGCATGGCCAGAGAGAGCAACCATGGTAATGAGATCTGATGCCCTCTTCCAGAGTGTCTGAAGACAGCTACAACTTATTCACATATAATAAATAAATAAATCTTTCAAAAGGGGGGGGTTATGGGTCCATGTCACCACACTTTTTGGTGGTGGTGTTGTTTTAAAATAGTCTCTCTATGTAATAGTTCTGGCTGTCCTGAAACTTGCAGTGTAGACCAGGCTAGTCTTGCCTCTGCCTCCTGAGTGCTGGGATTACAAGCATGCACCGCCACCACCATACAGCTCCATGTACCACTCTTGGATACAGTATTTATTGGCAATTTTGTCATCTTAGTCTTTTCTTGTCACAATGAGGTCTTGCTATGTAGCCTTGTCTGGCTTTGAACTTGCACCAATCAGGCTGCCTCTGCTTCCTGAGGGTAGGGATTACATGCTCAAGTCACTACACCTGCCAAATAGGTAGGTAGGTTTGTTTACTAGAACAGAATTTCTAGTAACTGAGGCTAGTCTTAACTTCCTTATAGAGAATGACCATAAACTCGTCACCATGGTGCCTGCACGTCTCAGTGACAGGATTACAACCCGGCACACTCCACCGCTCCTGCCGCATTAAATGAATCTTATTTTGATAGCAACACTATTATAACATCTTCCATGTTTTCTTTCTTTTGAGGGAGGCTTTTGCAGTAGCAGCAACAGCAGAAGCAGGGCGTGGGGGGATGGAACAAGGTCTCTACACAGCCCTGGCTGGCCTCAAATTCAGATTCCTGTCTGTCTCTGCATCCTGTGTACTGGAATTAAATATATGTACTACCATGCCTGGCTCATCTATACATTTTCACCAGTAATTGTGGTGAATTTAAAGATTTGATGATAAAGGGATTATTTAAAAAATCTTTTCAGCTGGGCGGTGGTGGCACAGGCCTTAAATCCCAGCACTTGGGAGGCAGAGGCAGGCAGATTTCTGAGTTGGAGGCCAGCCTGGTTTACAGAGTGAGTTCCAGGACAGCCAGGGCTACACAGAGAAACTCTGTCTCAAAGAAATAAAAAAAATGTTTTTATTTTATATATGAGTGTTTTGCCTGCATAATATGTCTGCACACCACTATCTACCAGCCTAATAATAAATATTCTTTTAAAATAACAAAGTACCTAGATGTGGTGACACACACCCTTGAACCCAGCATTCCACAGTCAAAGTTACGCAGTCCTCTGGGAATTCAGCCAGGATGGTCAACCTAACTACCAGACTCAGTCAGACTACATAGTAAGCAAGACCCTGTCTAAGAACTGTGATCACCAGAACCTACCTGGTGAAAAGAGCACCAACTCCTTCCCATTTTTTTCTGATCCCCACACAAGCACCATGGCAGGCACTATAGTTCTCCCAACACACACAGAACAAACAAATGTATTTTTTTAAATTTAGAAAACAAAATCCCCAGTCATCACTAAGAGCTGTCTTAGTGCCCTCTGAGAACATGTCTATGATCATTCCAGGATCTTCGAAGAAGACAAATATAAATCCGTGCTGTCCAGTTTCAAGTTGGCCCCTGCAGCTGCTCAGCAACCCTTTATTTGTCCCCTGCATTCCCTGGCGCTCTCGCACAGGGCTGTTCAGACAGCCCTCATCCTAATTCCCCTCCTTCTGGTCTACTCTCACCGCCCCCTTCCCTTTCTCCCTCTTGCTCCAGCCCCACTTGCCCTGGCCCCACTCCCTGTAGCCCATAGGTTCTTTTCTTTTTCTTTTCTTTCTTTCTTTCTTTTTTTTTTTTTCCCCGAGACAGGGTTTCTCTGTATAGCCCTGGCTGTCCTGGAACTCACTCTGTAGACCAGGCTGGCCTCGAACTCAGAAATCCACCTGCTTCTGCCTCCCAAGTGCTGGGATTAAAGGCGTGTGGCACCACGCCCGGCTCCACAGGTTCTTTATTATTTGTTTCTCATTACAGATGATCGTGAGCCACCATGTGGTTGCTGGGATTTGAACTCAGGACCTCTGGAAGAGCAGTTGGTGCTCTTAACCACTGAGCCATCTCACCAGCCCTCTGGTCTACTCTTTTACACTAATATGAAAACTTTCATCAGATGCTTAGAATTCCACAACGTTGTTATAAAACTTTCGTGTAAGAATTTACACCATGGACAAAAGTAGGCAGAATAGCATAAAGACTCATTTACCATGCACTCAGAAGGAATACCAATTTCTGGCCAATCTTATTTCAAGTATCTTTTTATCCATTTCTTTCCTCCTGTAGCATTTTGGGGAGAATTCCAAACAGTATATCATTTCAAACTTAGAGATTTCAGTATATGTCTATAAAGTAAAAATCCTAATTGTAATGTCATTAACATATAAAATAAATGACACCCAAAACCAAATTGGTATTTGCCTGTTTCATAAATGTAAAAATTTCACTTTTTTGCTTGAATCACTATCCAAATTTAATTAACACATATTAATTATATATAATGGGTTTCATTATGACATTTTCATATATTTATATGTATATATGATGTCTTTGATCATATTCACACACATACACATTACTCTTGTAACCTCTTCCACTGCTGCTAATCCCCTCATCTTCTCAGTTGCTGTGACACAGTAAGTTACATTAGAATTGTTTTTTGGAGCATGAGCACCTTATCAATGGCTACATCACTGAAGAACATGTCTCTCTTCCCTTTAAGTGTTTAAATGTATATAACTCCTCAGGAGCCTAGCATGGTGGCCCACACCTTAAATCCCACACCCAGGAGGCAGAGGCAGGTGCATTTCTAAATTCAAGGCCAGCCTGGTCTACAGAGAGAGTTATAGCACAGCCAGGGCTACACAGAGAAACCCTGTCTCAAAGTAAAATCAAAAAGTCTCAGGGAGGGGTGGGTACATCAGCTGTTGCTGTCTATGACAGGATTATGACAGACCTACCTCGTGAAGATCATCGCAGAGTGTAAGAGCCATGGCGTGTCTGAGGGTAGGCATTCCTTCATCTTCCCTCCATGTCCCCGTTCTTCCCACTGTCTGCTCCCTTGCTCCCTGATACAAGATGTCCCATTTATGGCCGACTTCTCAGCACTTTGACTAATGTCTGCAGTCATTGCTGACCACTGCAAAAAGAAGTTCTCTGATCAAAACCGATAGCATTACTGTTCAATGAGCATAAACATAGTTATGTGGATGGAATGGACATGTGCCCAGTTAGCGAAAGAACAGGAGTGGGTAGCTATCCCCAGCCATAAGCTTTTGACTGGGTTTTATAGCACCATGAATGTCACTAAAAGTTCATAGTCTTCCTTTTTTATTTTCTGGCAATTATTTTAAGAATCTTACTATGCAGCCGGGCGGAGGTGGCGCACACCTTTAATCCCAGCACTTGGGAGGCAGAGGCAGGTGGATTTCTGAGTTTGAGGCCAGCCTGGTCTGCAAGACAGCCAGGGCTATACAGAGAAACCCTGTCTCAGAAAAAACCAAAAAAAAAAAAAAAAAAAAAAAAGAAGAAGAAGAATCTTACTATGCAACTCAGGCTAAATTTGAACTCACCACTAGCCCAGGTTGGCTTTCAACTTGTTCTCTTTCTGCCTTGTTTTGAGCCCTGGGGTCAGAGGTGTGCTTGTAAGGTTTTCACTGAAGAACCTGGACAGTTTCTCAGTAATTTTCAAGCCTGGGTTTTATTGACTATGTATCTGATGTATAGTTTAATCTGTTCGTTTGACCTGCTTGTATTAACATTTTTATGAAGGTGTCTCTTGTATTCATTGGCCTGCTTTTGGTGGTGTAGAGAAACTGCCCATGTGACAAAGGAAATGGAAGCCTGCTCAGTGGCTTGGAGCATGACCCGGACCTCTTTATCAGGGCTGAAACAGATGGTTGGGGCCAACGCTCAATAAATAGTAACAGAGGTCCTGGGAAGGTAGGATGCACAAGGGGCCTCGTAGTGTCCAATTTCCACACAGCTGGTATGTGGACCAGGCCAGGCAAGGGACATTCAGGCTGAAGTCAGAGCTGGAAAAGGAGAAGCAGCAGTTGAGGCAGCAGCTGGGATTATTGCTCAGGGGATTACTCCATTCGCTACTCCTGTTTTCTAAATATATCTTAGTTCCCTCCATGCCTTTGCCCAGGATGAGTCCTCTGTTGGAATACCTTTCTCTCTTCTCATGTATATAACGACCAATGTACATTCTCTTGTTTCCGCATTTTTACCAATAGGGTCATGAAATATCTAAGGAGGAATAAATGAGAGAAATAAATTTGATTGCTTTTCCAGGAAGGGAACTGGATAGGTAGGTAAGAGGAAGAACTGGAAGGCAGACAGATAATACTAATTTGTTGCAAATGGAACAGTTAATCTGATCAGAGTATCCAGCATGGAGTCTTTTGAAGTAGGAGCGACACAGGAATTTGTAGTTTCAGAAGAAGATGGATGGTCTGAACAGCCCTGTGCGAGAGCGCCAGGGAATGCAGGGGACAAATAAAGGGTTGCTGAGCAGCTGCAGGGGCCAACTTGAAACTGGACAGCACGGATTTATATTTGTCTTCCTGGTTCTCCCTCTAGCAGTGACCTGGGACTTTGGGAGCAGAAAGAGAAAGGGAGGACAGAGGATGAGGAAGTCCCAGAGGCAGTAACACTGAAGAGGCTGCTGTCCGGGAGTGTGAGGTCAAGTCCAGCTAGGACAGTGTCTTGATTTAGAGGTAGCAGGGATGTGGTAGCTGCAGTCTCACTGAGGTCAGGGATCAGGCCAGCAGCAGCAGGGGTTAGAGTGGCTTAGAAAAGGCACCTTTTGGTGTGTGACATCACTGATAGAGAGGCTGGCTCCTGGACGCCAGTTAGGTTGGACAAAGGGGCAGACTAGGAGGCTGGGAGATGCTCTTCATGGAAGATCCTAGAATGGTTATAGACTTTGCATGTTCTCAGAGGACACTAAGACAGCTCTTAGCGATGACCGGGGTTTTAATTAGTAGCCATGTGACCTCAAGCAACCCTATAATCCATTTCTTTCTTGTTTCTCTCTCTCTCTCTCTCTCTCTCTCTCTCTCTCTCTCTCTCTCTCTTTGTATGTGTATATATGAGATTGTAACTGAATGCAGGACTTTGGGCACACTCTATCTTTTCTTTTCTTTTTTCCTTCTGTTTTTTAAGAGTTTCATGTAGCCCAGGTTGGCCCTTGTGCTTTCTGTCTTCTGTTCCTCATCTTCCTGCATCCAACTCCTGAGTGTTGGCTTTACAGGTGTGTGCCACCATGCCTGGCTTCTGTGGTGTTTGTACTAGAACATAGGACCTCCAAAGCTAGCTAAGCATTTTACCAATGGAGCTACATCTCCCACCACACTGCCTTCTTTATGCCTTGGCTCCTTACTATGTGAGGAGTTGGGAAATGGGGTGCTCATAACCACATGTGATTCTAGTGCTCAGGCCAACAGAGGAGGATCACAAGTTCAAGGACAGCCTGTGCTAAATAGTGAGATCTTAGGAAGCATGGGCTATTATACAGTAAGATCTTGCGTCAAAAAGGAAACAATTAAAAATTAAGCAATGAAAAATAGGCTATTTTTTCTGATGTACTATACGTCAGAACAGTCCCAAAGATAAGTGAAAATCATTTGAGTCGAAGCACAGTAGACAGGCAGATGGCAGCCCTCTCACCTTGAAGCTGATACAAAGCTTCAGAGAAAAGCTCATCACCTCAGAAAGCAGTCAGACCTGACAGGCAGAAACTGAACCTTTCTCTTTTCCTTCCTGGGCTTGTTTTTCCTTTGGTGTTTGCGGCAGGTCACACTGTGTAGCCCTGGCTGGCCTGGAACTTGCTATGTAGACCACGCTACTCAAAGAGGTACATCTGCCTCTGCCTCCCTAGTCCTGGAAATCAAAGGGATGTAGCACCATCATGCCTGGCTCTCTGGGGCTTTGTTTGTTTCATTTTGGTTTTTGTTGTTGTTGTTGTTGTTGTTGTTGTTTGATTTGTTTATTTGTTTTGTGTGTATTTTGGGGTTTTCTTTTTTGTTGTTTGCTTTGGGTTTTTATTTTGTTCTGTTTTGTTTTTTGAGACAGGGTTTCTCTGTGTTTAACAGGCCTGGCTATGGTGGGTTTCATATTCAAGGCTATCTTAGACAGCATAGTAAGACCATGCCTCAATAAAAATCAGAAAAAAGAGCTGGAGATATGGCTCAGCAGTTAAGAGCACTGACTGCTCTTCCAGAGGTCCTCAGTTCAATTCCCAGCAAGCACAAGGTGGCTCACAACCATCTGCAATGGGGTCTGATGCCCTCTTCTGGGGTGCCTAAAGGCAGCGATAGTATACTCACATATATAAATTTTTTAAAAAGTTAGAAAAAGACCTCTCAAAGTCCCAGAGCTCTAGGATGTGAGAGGCTCTCAGAACTCACTGTGGGTGACCTTACCTGAAATGCCCCGCAGTGGGAAGATGGAACCTAAAGACACCACCTCCAGGAGATAGACAGGGATCCCTAGTGGAGGGATGGGGACACCCACCCATCTTCAAAATTTTTGACCCAGAATTGTTCCTGTCTAAAGGAAATGCAGGGACAAAATGGAACAGAGATTGAAGAAAAGGTCACCCAATGACTGGCCCAACTTAGGATCCATTCCATATGCAGACACCAAACCCTGACACTATTCCTGATGCCAAGATGTGCTTGCAGACAGGAGCCTGGCATGGCTGTCCTCTGAGAGGTTCTACCAGCAGCTGACTGAGACAGATGCAGATCCTCACAGCCAACCATTGGACTGAGGTCAGGGAACCCTCTGGAAGAGTTAGGGGAAGGATTGAGAGGCTGTACCAGCAGCTGACTAAGACAGATGCAGATATTTAAAAGCCAATTATAGGACTGAGGTCAGGGACCCCTATGGAGTGTTAGGAGAAGGATTGGAGGAGCTGAAGGGGATGGCAGCCCCATCGGAAGACCAACAGGGTCAACCCGAACCCCTGGGAGCTCCCAGAGACCGAGCCACCAGCCAAAGAGCATACATGGGCTGGTCTATGGCCCCTGGCACATACATATGTAGCAGAGGACTGCCTTGTCTTATCTCAGTGGGAGAGAATGCCTACTCATGCAGAGACTTTAAGACCCATGAAAGGGAGATGCAGGGGGCGGGGAGTGAGCATCCTCTCAGAGGCAAAGGGGAGGGCAGATGTGGTGAAGAACTCTGGGAGGGGGGACTGGGAAGGAGGGCACCATTTGAAATGTAAATAAATAAATAAAATAATTTAATAAAAAAAGAAAAAGGAAAAAATCCAGTGAATAGAAAGGACAGACTAGTAAGAGTAATAGTAACTATTTTACATGATGGTTATTAGGTTTGTTACAAAGGAAGATGTGGCCAGAGATAAAAGGGTGAGTGAATGTTCTACATGAGATGTTGGAGACCACAGGCAAAACTACATGTCTGGAAGAGGAGTCACATAAGAGAAAAGCTAGAATTTAATGGCCAAGGAGAAAAGGAAGCTGGACTGGAGCGGTAGGACAACAATGAAGAATGGGCCCTAGAAGCCTGCAGATGAAAGGGGCCCCAAGGAAGAAACCATCTTCAGTGTCACAGTTTGCTTCTTAGGTCAAGGAAGATGAAGAGTAAACATATCCATTGGATTTAGTAACTTGGTGACCAACTGTGACTTTATCATTAACTGAGTTTTGGAGGCCAGATTCAAATGTACAGAATGAGAGTGAAGAGACAAGCAGCCAGGCACAGTGACGAACATCTGTAATACTAGCATTTAGGAGGTGGAGGCAGGAGGACCAATCTACCTTGACTCAGCTACATAGCAAGTTTGAGGCTAAGCTGAGCTACATGAGGCAGACAAACAAAAAAGAACAAAGCAAAGAAATAAAGGCAGGAAAGATGTATATGGGTGGGGGTGGGTAATACAAGGCTCTGGGGAGATTTGACCATTTTTAGACACCTCAATGAAAGGGGAAGGCTGATGAAACAGGAAATAAAGTAGATAGTACCAAAAGGCTTCTAGAAAGGTATAAGGGGATCAGATCAGATACAAGCATAATGGGTAGAAGAAGTGTAAGGTCCACGGCTATAGCTTAGCAGTAAAGTACTTGCCTAGCATTCACAGGGCCCAGGGCTCAGTCCACACACTGCCGGAGATTAAGACCTTGCTCATAAAAACAAGTGTAAATGGAGGTAAAGAGGATTTGTGCTGCAAGCAAATGTTGATCTGATAGTGGAAGAGGATACTTGAGACAATCCGAGCAAAGCACTTAGCTTAAGGCCCGGCATGTTAGTCTGTGTGAACCAGAGATGTTACCTATGGATGCCATTATTGTCAGGAGACTGAGAGCAGGAGATAGGCCTAGTTGGAGCAAGTAGGTGACAGGGCCATAGCCCTCAACAGCATACTTGCTGAAGGACCCTTACTACCTCTCTGCCTCCGGTCTGTCAGGAGGTGAGTTGCTTCTCTCTACTACATCCTCCCTACCTTTCGACTCATGAAGAAGCAGCAGAATAACCATGGACTAGAACTAGAAGCAAGAAAACATTTTCTTTGTACACAATCAAGAAATGAGGATGGGGACATGTTAGTAAAGTGAATGTTGTATAAGTATAAGGACCTACATAAGAGCCATTCAAAGCTGAGCGAGATAGCTCATCCCTTTAATCCCAGCTCTGAGACAGAGGCATAAGGATCTCCATGACTTTGAGGCCGGTTTGATGTACTTTTGCAAGTTCCAGAACATCCAAGGTGACATAGTTAAGACCTTGTTTCAAAAGGATAAATAATAAAATAAAAGCCATCCCAGCATTGAGAAGGCAGAGGTGTATGGGGGGGGGTGTGTTGTGGCTATTCCCGGTTGTCAACTTGACTACATATGGAATGAACTACAATCCAGAATTGGAAGGCTCACCTGTGATCCCAATCTGGAGGCTAGGAGATACAAGTTTCTGACCTAAATCTTGGCATGGAGATTTGAGTGGCTATGAATCCCAGAAGATTAAGACAAGATCTCAGCTGGGTAGTGGTGGCACATGCCTTTAGTCCCAGCACCTGGGAGGCAGAGGCAGGTGGATTTCTGAGTTCAAGGCCAGCCTGGTCTACAGAGTGAGTTCCAGGATAGCTAGGGTTACACAGAAAAAAAACAGTCTCACAAAACCAAAACAAACAAAAAAGAAAGGGAGATCTCTGAGTTCAAGGTCATCTAGGATTTAAGGCAAGGTGGCACACGCCTTTAATCTGGGCCACACCCTCTGCTGGAAACCTACATAAGGACATTGGAAAAAGGAAGATTCACTTTCTTCTTTTCCTGCTTGCCTTGTGGGACTGAGCAACTGCTAGATCCTTGGACCTCCATCCACAGGTAGGGAGGATGTAGTAGAGAGAATCAACTCACCTCCTGACAGACCGGAGGCAGAGAGGTAGTAAGGGTCCTTCAGCAAGTATGCTGTTGAGGGCTATGGCCCTGTCACCTACTTGCTCCAACTAGGCCTATCTCCTGCTCTCAGTCTCCTGACAATAATGGCATCCATAGGTAACATCTCTGGTTCACACAGACTAACATGCCGGGCCTTAAGCTAAGTGCTTTGCTCGGATTGTCTCAAGTATCCTCTTCCACAGTCCATTGTTGGGGAGTTGGACTAAAGACTGTAAGCCATCAACAAAGTCCATTACTATATACAGATTACCCCTATGCTCTGTGACTCTAGAGCATAGACTAATACAGGGGTGTGTGTGAGTTCCCTGAAGCAGAAGCTCCCTGGTCAGTCAGACTGGCCAGATAGCAATGAATTAGATGTTCAGCAAGACAGTCTTTAAAAAACTTAAGGTGAAGAAGATACTTGATGTTGATTTCTGGCCTCCACACACATGCACACACAACATGCATATGCATGTACACATGTATACATGTACACACACACAGTAGCTATGTGGTTACTGTTTTTACTAGACAGGTCACACAATTGGAAATTTCTTACACTTTATGCTTTGGTTTTATAAAATGAACTAGGACCATCCTTCATTAACACTAAATATTTGACATTTTACATATAAACTTTATATACAAGAATTACCTGGATTTTTTTAATCCTCACCTCCTTTTTCTTCAGGATTTCAGGACAATTGTTGTTATCCTGATTTTGAGAAGATAGAAAAATGTTATGGTTAAGATTAGTGCATATTAAGCGGGGTATGGTGGCGCCACGCATGTAATCCCAGCACTTGGGAGGCAGAGGCAGGCGGATTTCTGAGTTCGAGGCCAGCCTGGTCTACAGAGTGAGTTCCAGGACAGCCAGGGCTATACAGAGAAACCCTGTCTCGAAAAAACCAAATTAAAAAAAAAGATTAGTGCATATTATGTATCTTGCTATAGTCATTTTACTTCCCTATGAAACCAATACTAGCTTTTATTATCTAGCCCACAGTGGTCTCAAAGTTGCCAAGTAGCTCAGCTTGGCCAGGAACTCATGATCTTCCCACCACAAGGTCCTAAGTACTGTTTACATGCATGTACTACCACACCTGGTTGCAGGGGTGACGGGGGTTGTTGTTGTTTTGAGTTTTTGAGATAGTGTCTCATTATATAGTCTCTCAGTGGCCTGGGACTCGCTCTGTATACCAGCCTGGCCTTGAACTCACAGAGCCCTGCCTACCTCTGCCTCCTGTGTACTAGGATTAAAAGCACATGCCATCACATCTAGCCCACACCTGACTGATCTCTTTGTTTTTGAGATAGACTCTTGCTATCTAGCCTGGACTAATATTGAACCGCCTATGTCAGCCTCGTGTGTTAACTTTTAAAAATATCACCAAATCTATGTCAATTCACCCCTACAAAGATAATGCGGAAGTGTAAATTTTGGGCAGATAAGGGTGAGATGGCTCTGTGGGTAAAAGTGCTAGCTCTCAAGCCTGAGTTCAATGTCTGGAATCTACACAGTAGGAGAGCACTGACTGTCAGAAGGTGTCCTTTGACCTCCACATCATTGCATCCACACCACCCCAAGCACATATACACAAAATAAATGAAAATGTAATAAAATAAAATTATTTTCTTTAGCTTTTTTGAGACAGTGTCTGCTTTGGTTGGCTTAGAACTTGCTATGTACACCAGGCTGTCCTTCAACTAGAAATCCACCTGCCTCTGCCTGTTAAGTACTAGGATTCAAGTCATATGGCACCACACTCATTTAAAAAAAGGAATGTAATAAAGAAATATTTAGGGCTGGAGAGATGGTTCAACAGTTATGAGCACTGACTGCTCTTCTGGAGGTCCTGAGTTCAATTCCCAGCAACCACATGGTGGCTCACAACCATCTGTAATGGGATCTGATGCCCTCTTCTGGTGTGACTGGAAACAGCTACAGTGTACTCATAATGCATAAAATAAATAAATCTTTTTAAAAAGAGAAATATTTAAAAAGCAGCCAGACGGTGGTGGCATACACCTTTAATTCTCGCATTTGGGAGGCAGCGGTAGGTGAATCTTTGTGAGTCTGAAGCCAGTATGGTCTACAGAGTGAGTTCCACGACATCTAAGGCTACATAGAGAGACCTTGTCTTGAAAAACCAAAAATAAACAAAGAAACAAACAAATAAATGAGTAAAGCACCTTGGCTGAGTATAGTGGCACACAGCTCTTCAATCCCAGCACTCAGGAGACAGTGAGTCTCTTTGAGTTAGGTCAGCCTGATCTACATTTTCCATTTCAGTTTTACTCTAGGTGGGGTTACATAGTGAAACCCTGTCTCACAGAAAGAGAGTAGGGAGGGAGGGGAAGGAGAGAGGGAGGGGAAGAAGCAGAAGTGGAGGAGGAGGAAGACGGAGAGAGGGAAAGAAAAAAGGGAGGGAGGGAGGAAGACAGTATTCTCAAGGCTTTGGTTCAAAGAAGAAACTTTATTTGCCCTAGAATCCACAGAATGGGAGCAATGGGAATTGATGTGTATCCTACAAACTCAGGAAGTCCCTCTCCCTCGGAACTTCTTTGTGGATGGTACTCACGCCCTTGGAGACATCCCCTGCTCTAACTTCCCCTCAGCCTCTAAATCCTCATGGGTGCTAGTGCCCATGCTTCATTTTACCCTAAGTTCCCAATCATATCTTAGCTTCCCTCAACAGAACTGAAAAGATACCAACTAAAGAGCTTGATGCAGGTGCGCTGGCAAGAGCATCTCCATAAGTTCAAGGATCACCTGGTCTACATAGTGAGTTCCAGGCCAGTGGGGGCTATATAATGATATCCTGGAGAGGGGAAGAGCAGGAGGAGCTAGAAGAAAGTGGGGAGGGAGAGAAATGGATCTGGGAGAAAGAAAAAACTTAGATTCCCTGAGGTTTGAAGGGCTTCCTTGCTGGGCAGTTCTTGGAAGTTTATTATTTATTATTAGGTGTATGTGTGTTATCTGTGTGGTGTGTCTGTGTGTATGTGCACACACATAAAGGCACTCATACCATAGCACGTGTGGGAAGATCTAAGGACAACTTCTGGGATTTGGTTCTCTATCACGGGTTCCAGGGAATGCCACCTGTCTGACGCAGCAACTGCCTTTCCCACCCTGAGCCATCTTTCTAGTCCTGTTTCTTGGAATTTTTAGTTTCTCAGAATATTGATCATTATGCTAAAGAAGACTTAAAATAAATTACAAGTCTATATTTTCAGCTGGGTATGGTGACTCATGTCTGTCACCCCAATATTCACGAACCTAGGTAGGAAGATGAGGCCAACCTGAACTATAGCTAATGAGTTCCAGGTCATCCTGGTCCTCAATTATAAACCCCCCCCCAAAAAAACCCAATAAAACAAAAATAAAATCAAATAGAAAGGTCTCCACAGTCATTCCTTGTCCTTTAATACCAGTAGGAGGGAAGGAGGCCCATCCATGAACCTCCTCCCTGTACCAAGCTTGGAAGATGCTCAATCCTTTACATAAAAAGGCACAGAATTTACACGACCAACACAGTCTCCTTTAACTGTTCCTCTTTATATTACAGTACTAAGTAAATGTTTTGTAAATGATTTCTACCCTATTATTTAAGGAACACAAGAAAATCTATAACCACTCAGAACACATTTTTCTATTTTCAACTCACAAATGTTGAATCCATGTATGCAGAATCTGCAGATATGGTGAGCTAACCATTTATTTATTTTTGTGAGCTTGTTTTTGTTTTTGTTGTTGTTGTTTTGTTTCTTTGGTTTTTCGAGACAGGGTTTCTCTGTGTATCCCTGGCTGTCCTGGAACTCACTCTGTAGACCAGGCTGGCCTCGAACTCAGAAATCTGCCTGCTTCTGCCTCCCAAGTGCTAGGATTACAGGCGTGCGCCACCACACCCGGCTTTTTTGTGGGCTTGTTTGGTAACCTTTCCAGCACTCAATTGTGTTGTTTTTTTTTAAGTATGTGTGTGTGTGTGTGTGTGTGTGTGTTGTTTTTTTTAAGTATGTGTGTGTGTGTGTGTGTGTGTGTGTGCGCGCGCCCACACACACACACACACACACACACACACACAGAGGCAACAGGAGTTGGTCGCCCCCGGGACCTGGTTACAGACGGCTGTGAGACACCTAGGAATCAAAATCAGCTCCTTTGCAAACCCAGCACACACTTAGCCGCCATATTGTTTTTTAAAGTTCCCTTTTAGCAGGGTTATGGTTTAGTGATGGAATGCCTCCACATCAGATGGGTTTAATTATCCCCAGCAATACAAAACAACAAACAGAAGTACCCCTACTATTTGGGCCTGAGCATGGGGACTTAAACCTGTAATTGCAGCAGTGAAGAGGCTGAAGCAAGAAGATGCTAAGTTTGAGGTAAGCCACACCCTACTTTTTTATCTTCTCCTTTACACATACACTCTGATATGCAATAGTAAAAGCACTATGGCCACCGAGAATCTCATGTCATCCAGGCTGGCGTGGACTGTCTATGTGGCACAGGCTAAGCTTGGCCTTGTAATCCTTCTGCTTTAGGCTCCTAACTGCTGGAATTATAGGAACAGACCACTACACCTAGCTAGAATGTCTTTATTTTGAGACCAACCTAGTCCAGGATGGCCTGGAATTCATTACGGCTGGCCTCAAATTCATGGCAATCTATCCACCTCAGTGCTGGGATTACAGGTGTGAAAGCCATTAGATCCAGCTTAGAATGTCACTTCTTTTTTCTTTTTGTTCCTTTTATTCAGAAGGAAGGTTGTAAGACGAAGTTTCATGTAACCCAGGCTGGCCTCCAATTCACTATGTAGGTGAGGATGACCTAGAACTCCTGACCATCTGCCTTCACCTCCTAAGTGGTAGGATTTACAGGCATGTACCATGCCCAGTTTGGGTCTTTCTCTGTAGAGAAACAAACAAACCCGTTTCTCAGCTATCTGTAAACCATGCAACATGGAACTGGACACAGAGGAAATGCTCAGGGAGTGCCTGGCGGTTGTGAGAACATGCATGTACTTGCTTTCACATGTGTGGGGTGGGGCTGAGTGCACTCTGCCATGATGAGGAGAGAGATGAGACTTAGGTGAGACTGTAGAATATAAGGTTTATTTAGGGGAGCAGCTTTCTGCTGCTCAATGATACCACATGGTCAACCATATCCTGGTCTCTGAGGTTCTAAGGCGGTCACTGAGGGCCTACCTAGAAACTCAACTATCTGTTGTTACTATTCCCCCATAGCTTCTTCCTCCTCTTCATCTTCCTCCTCTGT
The DNA here is from genome assembly GCA_964023405.1 of Apodemus agrarius. Taxonomy (NCBI): domain Eukaryota; kingdom Metazoa; phylum Chordata; class Mammalia; order Rodentia; family Muridae; genus Apodemus; species Apodemus agrarius. The sequence continues at coordinate 64,022,414 of OZ030010.1, read as the reverse complement.
CCAGCTCAGGTCATCATCTGAATCCTCAGATTCTTCCCCATCCATCTCTAGTAAAACCCCTGCCTTAGCCTTCTCAGCTAGTGAGTCAGGGTGTTCCAGCTGAGCCCAGGATCCTGGGTCAGCCTTGGCCAGGGAGATTTCAACCCGTGATGGCATCAAAGAGACAGAGCTCTGCTCCACGTTTATGACCTGAGGAAGAGGGAAAGACAGGAAGAATGAAGAAATCACAGGCTTGGGATTGAAGTGGTGACGAATAAGAACAGAAAAAAAGGGAAGACAGAGGGAGGCAGGGGGAAGGGCAGATGGAAGGAAGGAAGGAAGAAAGGAAGGAAGGAAGGAAGGAAGGAAGGAAAGAAGGAAGGAAGGAAGGAACAAAGGAAGGAAGGAAGGAAAACCAAAGCAGTTAAAGTGAAACCCTCCATGTCTCCGCATCCCCTCTAGCCACTCAGTCTGGTCCTCCTTTTAGTCTCTCTCCCTTGCCTCCTCCCACTTCTCTTCACTTACCCCCCAGAGCTTCATCTGTGCTTGGAACACACGGTTACCATCAAAGACAACGTGGACATGAAGCTGAGAGAAAAGAATTATAAGGGTAGTAGCAATCCCAGAAGGTCAGAAAGAGTTAGTACAGAACCAGACCAGAGGCAAGTTCCATAGGCCAGCTAGACAACCCTGACGTAAGAACTTTCCATTCCTTTCTGGGGACTGTGGACCCTCAAGAATGACAGCAGTCAGCACTTCTCCCTGTAAGATGGCACCACCACCAGAGTTCACTAGGTTCCCATCCTGCCACAGATGGTTCCTCACCTCAGTCTGACTGGCTTTCACCCAGTTGAATGCAGGAAGTGGAATCTGGCCATAGACCGTCAGAACTACCAAGGAATCTGTCTGGTGCCAATCATGGCGGCAAGATGCTGGCAGCTACAGGGAAGCAAGGGTGGCACAAATCAACTTTTAACCCAAGAGGAATCTCACCAGGGTAGAAAGAAACAAGAAAACTCAGAAAGATCAACAATTTCATGGGGCCTAGATTCTGGGCTATGGAGGGATAGAGAACAGAATCTTACATAATTTGTATCAAAGAAGAAGTTAGGGAGGTCAGCCATGAGATACTGGGAGGAGAGCTTATCTCTGAAATTGGGTCCTAACTAAGTGTTTAGGAAAGAAGGGGCTTACCCGCTTTGCCCAATCATGTCTACCAACTCTACATCCTGGCTGTGCCAGGAATGCGCCAAAATCCAGAGTCTGGATACCACAGCAGCTCCAAGACTTCATCCTGAGGGAGGAATATAGTTTATTTGAATTCTATCCCCCGAGTCCTTACTCTCATCCATATTGGGAGAAGCTGACCCAGTTCCTTCTCTTACCCCTCATGAAACCGAGGTGCCCCTGGGTGATAGGTACATGGAGTGGCATCACTCTCGGGACCTTGGTAAACCTAATGGGGCCAAAGGCGAATCAGGTTATTCACATTCTTGCCTATACCCAGGCATCCCTCTGCTATCTCTCAGTCGCATGCTTAAGCCCCCCAAAACTCTCACTTACAGCATCACATCCTGGGTTCTGGCAGCTGGAACCAGTCCAGATGAGACTATTGTCAAGTCCTGGGCGAAGGAAACAATCAGGAACCGGTCTTATTTCCCTCACCCTACTAGCATTTACATGAAATTGCAGTCTTTGAGACCTGTCCCATGAAAGACCTACCTACCTACCTGCTCCCGGTTCCTGGTCTAGTTCCTTCTGTTCTAAAGCCACTCCCAGGGCTTGAGATATAAGAAGTGGCAGCAGTTTGGGAGGCATCTCAGACCTAGAGGTTATAAACAGGCATTTAGTTTTGATTCATTCATCAGAATGACCACTTCTAGCACCCCTACCCATGAGAATAAAGCAAGCCTCAATTTGCTGAAAGTGAGTAGGGTCAGAAGTCAGGTACTCCATTGGCAATTTTCATCTCTGTGAACATTCATATTCTAGAACCCTGGGAAAGCACCCAGTGCTTCCTTTCTGGCTGGTTGCTTCTCTTCCGCATAACTGTGCTACTTTCTCTTCCTTTGACTGTGGACCTAATGGCTTTGCTTGTATTGTTCTCTGGAGCCTCCTGCCTTGCTAATATTACTTCCTTTCTGTGATGTAAGATGTAGCTTTTTATGTTTTTGTTTTGAGAGAGGGTTGTTCTGTTTAACCCTGGCTGTCCTGGAACTCACTCTGGAGACCAGAACTGCCCTCAAACTCAGAGATCCCACCTGTCTCTGCCTCCTGAGTGCTGGGATTAAAGGCGTGCTCTACCATGCCCTGCAAGGGGCTTTATTTAGGGGGTGGAGAGATGGCTCAGCCAGGGTTGGGGAGTGGGGAAAACAACCTGGATTCAGTTCTCAGCACCTACATCAGGTGGCTCACAACTACCTGTAACCACACACATACATATAAATAAAAAATGTAAAAAAAAAAGTTAGCCAAATAAAACCCTAACAAAACAAAAACAAAATCAAAAAACAAAAGTTGAGATCTGTGATTCCCTGGCCAGTCAGGGCTACTGTCTCAAAAAGAACTCAAATAGAATACTAAGCTTTTGATTTTTTTTATTAGTTTAGTATATGGACATGTACACTTCAGCACATGTGTAGAGGTCAGAGGACCACTTCATACAGTCAGTTCCCTCTTTCAGTCCTAATGTAGGTTTCACAGATCAAACTCAACTCGACAGGATTATGTAGGAATCACCTTTTTCTGTTGAGCTATATACTACTGCCTCTTGTTTTGAGACATGTTTTGGTAACCATGACTGACCTCCAACTCACTGTATAGAATGGAGTAGCCTCAGACAAGTGGTGATCCTGCTCCCTCTGCCTCCTAAGTGTTGAAATGTATAGGCACAAACCAATATTTTATTTTATTTTTACTTTCTGTAGCCAAGGCCAGCCCAATAGCCACAGCAATCTTACTGATTCACCATTCTTGAGTACTGGGATTACAATGAGCCAACAAAACACATAGCTGTAAGATTTCTTTAAAAAATTCTTCTAAGCCGGGCGTGGTGGTGCACGCCTGTAATCCCAGCACTTGGGAGGCAGAGGCAAGAGAATTTCTGAATTTGAGGCCAGCCTGGTCTACAGAGTGAGTTCCAGGACAGCCAGGGCTATACAGAGAAACCCTGTCTCGAAAAACAAACAACAAAAAAAGGAAACTGAAAATGCACAACAAAAATATCACCTCATTCTCAATAAGTGTGGTAGTGCCCACCTATAATCTCAGCATTCAGGAAGTTAAGGCACGAGGATTGAATTCAAGACTGAGCTGACAACCTATTTATTTCGCGACAAAACCAAACACTACTCTGCCATATACTAAGCATGTATCTGAGGGGCGCTCCAGTCCCTAGAATGAAGCTATTTATTCCATCTTCTTTTACACTGTCTTATAGCAAAGGACTTTTCTTGATACAAATTTCCCCCCAGGACAAAAGATGTATTATTCAAGTCAACACATAACCCTTCTCACATCCCTAGCCCCTAGTTTCCAAACCCCAGTGAGCCATAAATAACTCCTAGGTAGCTACATGGATGTAGACAAAAGACCCCGGGTCTCTTTACTTAGGCCTTTCTCGGAACAAGGTCTCTGCTGACTTTGGAATTGTATTCAGAGGTTTTTGCTCCTGAAGTGAGCTTGTGGCAGGGGCCTCAGGCTGAGGAGGGACCTCAGGAAGCTTCTCAGCACAGTGTGGTCCCACAGCACAGCCCTAGTACAGATAAGGAGATAAGGGTTAGAAGTAGAATTCTTCTATAGGGAGCTGAATCCAAGGAAATAAAGGGTTTACCTTAATGTTTAAGAACTCAGAGAAATCTACGGTTCGTTTTCGGCAACAGGACCAACCCTGATAACAAGAGACCCAGATCAGCTTAGATATTCTGGGCATATTTCCTTGTGGAAAATGTTCTTGCTAAGCCCCCATCACCTATTCCTCACCTTAAGTGCATCATGAAAGATTGGGACCCCAGGATGATAGTAACAGGAATCTGTAGATATCAGCAGAAAGGTCAAGGCAGAAAGGTAACCATGCCAAATGCCATCCCTCAGTTCCTCCAGGTTCATGTTTTATGGCATTTCACGGAATGTGGAAAGTAACCCAGCAGAGTCAAGACCACCCAGACCAGTGCGGCTATGCCCAAATGTTCTCCCTGTTCCCAATGGCCAGCCACACAACTGACCTCAAACGCCTACCCACAGCCCCTGAGGCAAATAATTTACTCACCAGGGAGATTGGTATTGGGGTCAAAGTTTTGCCCACAGCCTTTGTTATAGCAGAACAGAGACATGGAGACACTGACGGAGCTTACTCAAAGGCTATTTCAAGGAGTCTGGCTGCAGAGTGGGGGAACACCTCTTAGTCTAAAGGCTTTTAGCTGCTTAGAAGGGCCAGCTGTTTCTATCTTTAGTTCAGGAGGCGTCCACCTCCAAACATGGGCAAGGGAACTTGAGTTGGTCTTCCTAGCCAATAGGAAAATGTTCCAGAGCTGAGGCTCAGGAAAAAAGGATCAGGAAGAAGAGCCCTTGGAACTTGGTGAGGTCAGTTAACTACAACAGTTTTAGATGTTGCCAATTCCAAGCCTCTGACATACCGGCAGCTGCTCAGAAATAAAATCCTAATTAAGTTCCCCACTCCCTGTGTGGGTATGGGTACAACCCCTCCATTTTCTGCCATCTGCAATAGCTTGCCTGCCATTACCTCCAGGTAGTGCCAATGGCACTGGTCCTAGTCATTCCACCTTGCATGGCCCCTACCCCTGCCCAGGTTTGCCTGATGTTTCAAAGATCACCCCTATGTAGTCTTACTGTATATACCTCCCAAGACAAATTTTCCTCCCCTCCCTTTTTCAAAAAACAGCACAGAAAATGAAAAGGCTTCAAATTATTTTAATAAGGTGATGCTGCATTACTGCTCCATTTCTCAGAAAAAAATTCAAATTGAAGGTATCAGGAACAAATAGTACACCAATAAAAATGCACAGCGTAGCTACCTAAGATAGGCAAGACTAAGAGCTACTGTCAGACCTTCAACACACAGCAACCCTGTTCCCAAGATTGTACTAGGCCTATCAAGAAAAGCTGTGAACAGCAACATCAGAGACACAAAAGTGTAGTTCTTACCCGAGAACAAGATGGAGGCAAGTTAACACAAGATTCCTTTAAGATATACTAAATGAAAACCTCTAAGAGAAAATGTCTTCCTTAGGACATGAAGGGGTCATATATGAGATATAACAGAACCGTATGTATGCTGTAACCTCTGTGGACATTTGTCTGAATTCTTACCTGGGAGTGAATGGAGGAATGGGGCTAGGTCATTGGAGGATGTTTATGTTTTGTGGTATTATGGCAGTGTCTCTGGGGTTGATGAGAACGTAATTAAAACATGATGGAGAGAGAAGGAATGATCAAGATTAATGGAGCTCTGAGTCCATTTTCCTATGGTTCTCCAGGCCCTCAAAATCAGTATACTTCAGGAATGCACCAGACAGACTTGATAAAGCACTATACCACAGACTTTGACTTGTTAAATACCACCCCTCCCTTGCCCCTCTGCCTTCAAGCATACTCCCTAGAGTAGTACAAGCAGGGAAGACCTATCTATTGGGAAGAACCCCTAACACTTTTCCAGGGTAGAATTCTGGCTAGTCCAAAAAGGGCCCTTTTTTTTAAGGGCTGCAGGAAACTAGACAATGCAACTTTATCTAATATCGGCGGCGTTTATTTGGAGCAAACTCAGCTCCCGGAGCTGGACGGTTGAATGCAGGAGGAGTTCCACCAATTGCTCCAATTCCTTCCATTGTAGCAGCTTGCCCAAAACGTTCAGTTGTTGGTGGGGTCTTAAAAAAAGAGAAAGAACAATGTTACAATAGAATCGTCTCTCCAGGTTCTAGCTCATTTAAGGTCTTCCTACTACAGGCCATTTCTACTTAACTATCTCCTGACTGTTAGGACAGGCCACCAAGTCTGTTTAGAGCTCTAGTGGAGAACCCCAAGAGGAAAGGTTGGTTCCATTCAACCATACATCTTTAGCTTTCTAGCCACATTTTACATACAATTAAAATTTCTAGTTTGGATAGGTTCTACCCAATTCCTTTTTCCTGAGCCAGAAAGAACAGGCCATCATTCTTTAGCAATGTTAAGTCTATCCAGAACCAGAACAACTTCTGAACATTATGAACCACAAAGCCCTTGGATTCTCATCTGTTATACACCATAATATCTAACCTTCCTTGACTTCCCCCATTTAAAGAGCAACGTGCTGGCCAGTATACACTGGTGGTGTATGCATGGGGGGGGGGGTAAGGCAGGGGGAAACTCCACGTTTGAGACCAGCTGGTCTAGACTACAGAGACTCTACCTCAAAAACAAACAAACCACCAAAACCCAAACAACAAAAAAAAAAACCTTGTTTACTGAGGATAGCAACAACTATAACAATCAAGCCACAGTCAGAGGCTATAGTGTAACTATATCATATTTAGCATATGATATTAGATTTTCTCAAGATTACCTCAATGTAACTGAAGGCCTAGGGCTAGGGGCTAGTGGGATACTTGCCTAGCATATATTACATGCTGGCTTTGATCCTTTGCACCATCCCTTAAGATAGGTTACTTTTCATGAATACCAATAGTTCTGAAGATCAGTAAGTCAAAATAAACTCAGGTAGGAGATGCTGACAAGATAGGGGAAACCAGAGGATTCCTGGGATTCACAGATCAGTCAGCCTAGCCTAACTGGCAAGTCCGAGGTTATGGATAACCCCTGAGCAATAAATAACACAAGCAGCTGACCTCTAGCCCACACTTACATGTACGCACACCTGGACACACACACCCATACCCACAAAAATTAGACCCAGAGGTTGAGAAGGTCCTCCTACCACTATTTATAATTACTAGGAAGCCCTGAAATTTATTACCAATCCAAGGGTTCCATCTGGCATCATAGTGGCAGGTCCTGGAGGAGCTGGAGTACCAGGTGGCACAGGAGCAGGGGGCATGGCGCCTCTATTGTTTATGCCCATAGCACCTAAAAGAGAAGTGTGATCACTACAGGGGGGAAAAGATCACCTACCAAAGGGAGTCAATCCCCACCCCAGCCTGTAAGCCCCAATGGCCTTGGAAATGTGATGTCATCTAAATGTGGACTAGGTGGAAGCTCCATAATACACATCAAGAAAGAGAACGGCGGCTCTGCAAAACCCAGTCTGCAAAGCCGAGCTTTGTGACCAGGGCTACACAGTTAAGAATCTGTCTCAAAAGAACAAAAAAAAAAAAAAAAGGAGCTGGGCAGGGCGGTACATGCTTGCTACCCCTGGCTTTGAGAGGCAGAGACAGGCAGATCACAGTAAATGGCCAGCCAACCTAAAAAACAAAACCAAACCAGACAGGCAGTTCTTTGGTCCCCGGATACCTGCTGCTCTGTATTTTATAACTACCTTTTATCCGCCCTCCCAAAAAGGGACCAGAACTATTTAATTTTTAAGTCCTTACCTCCCATAGCCATTTGACCCATCCGTATCTCTTGTTCTCTCTGAAAAACAATATACACTCAACACAGTCCAAGACACCAGTTACTCTATTACAATACACCAATGGAAAGTAAACAGTGATGACAACTACTACTAAGGACCTCTTGCCATTTGTATTGTGACTTCAGGTAACAAATTGTAATTTTCTATTAGAAAATTATATTACAGGCAACAGGGGCAAGAAATAGTTAACTTCTTAGAGCTGCAAACCATCTAATTACAAAGGCAGCAGTGGATTAGACAAAGTCTGCCACAGGACTCAAATTTCTCTTATTATTGCTGGAAGTAAGTAACAAAGTGGTCCCAGATTTTCATCCTAAATTTGCTATATATAGCAAGAGCTCTCCCTCAAACTTTACCTCACCTACTACCCTTTTCCTTTTTCCTATTCCTTTTCCCTAGAAGGAATTTTATAACATAGAAAAATTGGTCCTAACCTAGTACCCTTACAGATATTTCATGATCTTATATGATGACTGGCCTACCACATCATAGGCACATGGGAGATATACCGCATCAGGGAAGGTTCCCTTGAATCCTTCCTGCTGTCGTCGCATCATTTCCTCTTGTTGTCGCCTCATCTCTTCCTCACGGCGTCTGCGTTCCTCTTCCTGTCTATAGAATTATCAAGGTATTTTAAGATAAGACATATACAGAAAAATGAGCAGACCAGCTGAAGAGGAAGAAGATTAAGGCACTGACTAGAGACAAGCCTACTAAGCCAGCACAGCTTGCCAAGAATAAGGACAACATTCAAAGAGATTAAGAGACCAGCATTGAGTAGTTCTTTCTCTTTAGGGAAGGAAGCCCTCAAGCAATTCCTAGAACCAATGCAGCTCTAAGTGCATAAAGGTGCCTGCGGTCAAGGCTGATGACAAGTTAAATTCCTAGGACCATTTGATGGAAGGCCTCCAAATATTGTGGCATGAAACCGGGCCCCAAACAAATAGTAAACGTTAAGAAAAGTTACCTGAGTTCTAACTGCTTTCGTTTCTGAACCTCTTGGTTATGCAGTTCCTCCATCCTCCGAAGCTCTTCTTGACGTCTCATCAAATCTAGCAACAGATTGAGATGTTTTGATTCATATACACATATGTATGTATGTATATGTGTGTGTGTGTTTGTGTGTGTGTGTGTGTGTGTGTGTGTGTGTGTATATGTCAATATGTAAGATGTCAATTAAGGTACAAGATACAGAGTTATTTTGGAAGAGGAAACCTTGATGGGTCAGTGGCCAAGCCTGTGGTGCACTTTCTTGTTGATGTGCCCAGCTCCTGGTGGGTGGATGAGCAGGCACAGTGATGCATGCCTTTCATCCCAGCACTTGAGAGGCAGGCAGATCTCTGAGGCCAACCTACTCTACAGACTAGTTCCAGGGTGGCCAAGGCCACACAGAGAAACCAAGCCACAAACAAAACCCAAAATTCAAAAACATCACAACATCAAAAGGGGGGGAGGGGCACAAGCCATGGGTAACAACCTAGTAAACAGCACTTCTACTTTAATTCCTGACTTAGCTTCCATTTCTTCCTCAAATTGCTTGGTGTATTATTATAGCAACAAAACCCTTAACTAATGCAATATATAATCCCAGAATGATCATGCATGTACACTCAAAACTTTATCATTTCTTTCTTTATAGAATCTATCCAGTATTCTATACCCACCTCCAAATTCATCTCCCTACTAGGATATTTCAGGGAATAAAAGCGAAGACTTTCTTTTTCTACTAAGAACAGAGGAATTACTCAACAAAACTGGCATTTGATATGTATTCCACTTTTCCTACTTATAGGCCTCCACTCACCCTGCCTCATCAGCATAACCTGGTGCTCATGGCGTGCTGCCTCCATCTCCATCTCCAGCTTCTCACGAGCCTCCTTGATGTTCCGGTCCACTTGATCCTGCTGTTGCTTCTCCATCTCGATGAGTGCCTTCCAGCGCATGGCATACTCATACTCAAAGGACCCAGGCTGTGCAAATCTGGGTGGCTGTTCTCTCTCCCTATAGATAATACACATTATGTATAGTAATACTTTTGTCCAAGATTCCACAGAATCACATTCTCTTTTCTAAAGGCCAAGTGAGCATATGTATACAGCAAAGACATGCTTCTTTTAATCACCCCTTTAAGTTTTAAGAACAGAAAAACAACTAAGGGATGAAGTGTAGTGAAATATGTTAAGGGTCTTGGTTCAACTACCAGCACCACACATATAAACACATATCCCACCCCTACCCCAGAAATGTATAAAAGTCAACTACTGAACCACATACTTGTGAAATTGCTGGTTTTTTATAACCAGCTTCTCGGGAAGTCCCTCTTCATCATCTAACTGGTCCATAGGCTCCACAGTCACAGGCCGAGGAAATCTGGGTAAAAGAAGAAAATTAGCATTAATGAGGCCATACCCTAACAAGCATGCTCTGTACACCTGACATTGGCATGAAGAACTAATAAGGGATAAGACTAGACAACTATAGTACTTTAGACAGAGTTGGCAAGGAGTCATACTATAAACTGGGCCAGTCTCAGGTTAATGACACTCCTCCAGCTTCAGCCTCCTAAGTGTTAGGATTATAGATATGAACCACCACATATTTCTAAAGAAGTTTACACCTAACCCCAATTAACTAAGTCCCTCTTATCGGCATTATGAATAATTTGGGGATAATAGCCCAGATGGAGCCAGGCCTCAGATCTCTGTAATAGTCTCCAAAAAATGTTAAAGGGATTAGGTTATCTAATATAATTGATAACTCCAAAAAATGAAGGAAGATACTAAGATAAAGTACACTTAGCAGAACATTTTCGAGAATTCTAAGGGGAAAACCTTTTTTTTTTTTGAGACATTTTCACTTATTCTAGGCCAACTTGCAACTTGTTACATAGACGAGGACGAGAGTTTTTTCCCAGATGTATGCCAATGTACCACTTCCACACCCGGTGCCTGCTTAAGTTGGCATCAGATCCCCATTACAGGTGGTCTTGAGGCAACATGTAGGTGATGGGAAGCCAACTCAGGTTCTTTGCAAAAGCAGCCGGTACCTTAGCCACTGAAGCACTTCTCCACCCTAAAAGAGCTATCCTTGTACCATACCAGGATGGATAAAGGCACATGCAAGCTGGACAACCTGAGCTTGGTCCTGGAACACATGTAAAGTGGAAGGAGAAAGCCGACTTCCCAAAGTTGTCCTGACTCCCCAATGTACATCATGGCATGTACATGCACTCGAATACGTAAGTATTTAGGATTATACTGAAAACTGCAAAAGTTGTGTTAGTATTAAGTTTTTAAATGAAAATAAGAATACCGTTACTAGATTTTAATGTTCCATGCCAAAGAAAGAATAAGAAACCCCAAACCATTGTCTGAAAATTGCTTACGTGGTTAGCAAGAAGGAGCCTTCACTGCATCTGTCCAGAGCTTTCCGAGCAGCTGGCTTCCCTGAGAACTCAACAATGCCTTTCCCTGAGGGCCTTCCTCGGTCATCCACAATGACTACAGCCCTCTCCACTTGGCCAAACACAGAAAAGGCTTCTTCCAGCAGTTCGTTGGACACGTACTGAGGAAGGTTGCGAACTGTAAGGGATGCACTGTGACAGGCAAAGCGCACTCGTAGCTGCTTCCCACGGAGTGGCATATTGTCCAGCTCCACTTTGGCAATTTCCGCTAGGGTTCGTGTTTCCTGGGGAAAACAAAAAAGCAAATTAGAATTTGACAAAAGACCAACCAACAATCATCAACAAAATGCCTCTCAAAACACGGGGGTGTAGTGGCACATGTATTTAATTCTATTAGGCAGGCCGATCTCCAGGGCAGAGTCACAGCTGCATACTTTACAATACAGCACTTGGATTTTAATTTCCACTAACATACCAGAATTACTTGTCCTCAATGAAGAGTACTTATTTTATGAGAATTTTTTGACTGCATGTACATTTATGCACAACATATGTGCCTGGTGCCTATGTAAGTAAGAATAGGGTTTCAGATCCTGTGATCCAGAAGCTTATTTAGAACCAGAAAACACTGACAGGACATCTCTTCCCTACTTTACAGAACTAAGGAAGTATCTTGAGAAAATGACTTGCTATGGTATTAAAGTTAACAGGAATGAAAACTAGTTCCAGCCATCATCACCCAGAGCTTGCCACACTTTGCTCATTTAGAGGTCGATTTATGAAGTAATGCTTCTTTCTTACCTACTCTTCCTAAATACAATCAGATTTTAGAAATAAAATCTACATTTAAAATCGGAAGAACTCTGAGTATTGCTGAGTGGTATAGTTCACTTTTGTCCCCCCAGGGTTTTGAAGAGTAAGATAACATGCATACAAGGACTTTGGAAATAAAACATAAGCCTTGATAATCACTAAAATAAACTTCATTTCTCTTAAATCAAGCATGGTAATGCATGTCTGGGTCTTCAAGTTCAAGGATAGCCTGGGGTTAAAAAATGAGATCTGCAACTAAAAATAACCCTCCAAACTAATTTAGCCCTTATAATTCCAGGTAAATAAGGCCAGGTGGTGGTGGTGGTGGTGGTGGTGCACACCTTTAAACCCAGCATCCAGGAGGTAGAAGCAGGCAAAGTTCAAGGTCAGCCTGCTCTACAAAGTTCTAAGACAGTCAAGACTCCAAAAGCTATTACCATATGGACAATGCCATTCTTTTCTCAGCTGTTTTTCCATATTCACTCTCTAGCCTTCCCTATCTCTCAAAGCATATGCCCCAAAGCTCACACTCACCAAGCGGATAAAGCCAAAGCCTTTATCCTTATGAATGAAAACTTCGCCTGCTTTTCCATATTTCTCAAAAAGTTTCCTCATTTCCTCCTCAGTGATGTCAGGGGGAAGATTGCCCACAAAGAGACGACTACGTTGGGTAAAGGTCTTCTCTCCAGGTTTCCTAAAATTCTTCAGGTCAATAGTCAAGCCTTCATCTGAAAGAAAACAGTCAATCAAAAGATTGGGTAAAGAATTAGCGGCATTGTTTCTGTGGGGGAAGACAAGCATCACTTCCCAATGTACTCATCAGCAAATTGCGCGACAGAATGTGAAAGCAGCCATGAAGAAACCCGGGGACTTCTCAGCAGCCCTACTATATAATCCAAAAACTAAGGTAGCTAGCTAATCAGACAATCAATCAAATGATATAGCAACTTGGCAATACTATTGAGCAGATCTATACCCTAAGAAATCAGACTTTTAAAATTACTCATTTTCTTAACCAGTTACCAACCTTCACAACCTTGACAGGTTGCACATAAAGAAATGAGTAATAAATATTTTTGTAGTAAGCTCTGAGGGCCAGGGGGCAACTTTTAGGAGTTGGATTTTTCCTTCCACACTGGGTTCCAGGGTTCAGGTCCTCAGGTTTGTGCTTTTAAGAATTGAGTTATCTGCTGAGCCTAATTGTTTGGCTTTTTAAAAAATGTGTATGTATGTCTGCCTGGATGAATTATATGCAGCAGAGATCCCCCTGGAACTGTAGTTACAAATTGTTCTGAGCCACCCGAGGAGTTCAAGAATGAACTTGGGTCTTCTCCAAGAGGAGTACAGCTCTTACCTGCTGAGCTACCCACCAGTCTCTACTATCCCCTCCCCTTTAAAAAATTACTCATGTGTATATGCGTGAGTATCACTATGCCACATGTGCATGGGTACATACCCATGGAGTCAGAAAAGGATGCTGGATTTCCTGGAACAGGAGTTATAGTTAGTAGTAAGATATTTCACGTAGGTGCTGGGAACCCAACTCAAGGCCTCAGGAAATGCACCTAACTACTGAACCATCTCTCTAGTTACCCTCACCCCACCAGGTTTGACAACACACAAGAACATTTTACCGATTAAAAGTAAGCTGGGCATGTGCCACAAAGTCTTAGAGTTAACTCTCCATTAAACCTTAAAAAGTTCTCCTATAATCTCTGATGACTAACTATATATTGACAATTGTTTGGGAGTAAAATGTGCCAATATGGAGCCGGGTGTGGTGGCGCACGCCTGTAATCCCAGCACTTGGGAGGCAGAGGCAGGCGGATTTCTGAGTTCGAGGCCAGCCTGGTCTACAGAATGAGTTCCAGGACAGCCAGGACTACACAGAGAAACCTTGTCTCGAAGAAGAAAAAAAAAAAACAAAACAACAACAACAAAAAAAAATGTGCCAATATGGCAGAATAACCTATAGTCTACCCACAGCTGCACCTTTGTTTCAAGTGATTAATCCCTTTCATTTATAAAATATAGATTAAGAACCAAATAGAAGGAGCTAAATAAAGAGCTGGCTGAGCAGCTACTGAAGACAACTTCTTGATCTTTCAATACTCACTGATTCCCAGCACCAACATGGCGGCTGACAACCATCTTAAGAAAAAACAAAAACAAAACAGACTCTAGACCTAGAAGATCCAATGCCCTCTTCTGACCTCCATGAGCACCAGGAATATACATACATACATGCAGGCAAATTTTTATATACACATAAAATAAATCTTGTTAAACCAGACTAGAATAATGAAATATGGAGGCACGTGCCCTTAATCCCAACCCTCAGAAGGAAGTTAGAGGAAGCCAGCACCCAGGGCTACACATTGAGACCTTATCTCAAAAAGTTGGAGTGGTGGCACCCAATCTGGAGGCGGAGGCTAGTGGAGTTCAAAGGAGCCTGGCCTAAAGAGTGAGTTCTATGACAGCCTGGGATACAGAGACCCTGTCTTGACCCCCACCCCAAAAGTAAAAACAACAAAAGTATGCTATGAAAGGCCTGTTCACTTATAATCCTAAGAGATTTAGCTAAAAACCATAAAATCATTCCCAGGGAACCTGTTTACATCCTCCCATCGCCCACAGCTACTTACTCTGGCTGCTGGCCTGCTGGCCATTCGCAGGTATTGGTGGGGGCTGTTGCTGCTGCTGCTGCTGCTGTTGCTGCTGCTGCTGATGGTGCTGCTGGTGGTGATGTTGATGATGCTTCCTTGGAGTATGATTCTGCTTCTCCAAGTTAAAGGTTTTATTGCTCTGCATTTTTGCACCCTAAAGGAAAATGTGGAGAGTCAAAAACCCAGTATCAGGATTCAGTCAGTCACCTTCCTGATGGTTGACACATCATTAAAACTATCTTGATATCTTACCTTTTGCCTGATTACAACTGGTTACTCTAAATAATAGAGTACAATGTAGGCCAACCTAGAATATCAAACTTAAAAAAATCCTTCACATTAAAAAATATATATATACTCCCAGGGCTTGCAAGGTAGATCTTTATGTGTTTGAAGCCAGCCTGGTCTACTGAACAAGTACCAGGACAGCCAGGGCTACAGAAAGAAACATGCCTTGAAAAACCAGAATCAAAAACAAACAAAAAAGCAAAACATACAAGGTCAGGCCTGATAAAACATGCCTTTAATTCTAGTACCTGGGGGGCAGAGGCAGGAGAACCCTATAAGTTTGAGGTTAACCTGGTCTACACAGTTAAGTTTCAGTGAGATCTTGTCTCAAAACAAAAGAGAACAAAAAAATGCAAGGGCCAGGCATGGTGTTAGCTCATGCCTTTAATCCCAACACTGAAAGACTAAAGACTACTACTAGTAAAAGGGTGGGTGGGTGGGTGGGTGGGTGGGTGGGTGGTGGTGGTGGTGGTGCAGCATACCTTGTTAACCCCAGAACTTCAGAGTCAAAGACAAGCAGAGAAAACCTATCTTGAAAAACCAAATAAACAATCAACCAAAAAAAAAAAAAAATCAAGACCAGGCTGGCCTTGAACTCACAGAAAAAATATCTGCCTGCCTCTGCTATCTCTTACCTAACCAGTAAGTCTTTCAAAAATTATTGTTATTTTATGTGCATTGGTGTTTTGCCGGCATGTATGTCTGTGTGTTTGTGTCAAATCTTGGAGTCACAGGTAAGTATGAGCTGCCATGTGGATGCTGGGAATTGAACCCCAATCCTCTGGACAAGCAATCAGCGCTTTTAACCACTGAGCCACCTCCCTAGGCCCCAGCAATTAAGTTTTAATCATGCTAGTAAAATATAATAAAAGAACCAATATATCACAGGTACTCGTGAGGGTCAGCCTGTCTCTGCCTCCCAAGTGCTAGGATTAAAGGCATGTGCTACTACACCAGGGGAATTTTCACATTTCAATCACATTTCTCACCAATGTTACAGTAATATACTTACTAACAATTCAAGCAGTTCAACCCCTGGGACCCTTATACTTGAAGCAGAGAACTGACTCTCACTTTCTCCTCTGACCTCACATACTTTGTTTTTGTTTTTTTGTTTGTTTTTTGTGGGTTTTTTTTTTTTGAGACAGGGTCTCTCTGTGTAGCCCTGGCTGTCCTGGAACTCACTCTGTAGACCAGGCTGGCCTTGAACTCAGAAATCTGCCTGCCTCTGCCTCCCAAGTGCTGGGATTACAGGCATGCACACCAACACCCGGCTTTTTTTTTTTTTTTTTTAAGATCAGGTTCTCTATGTAGTTCTGGCTATACTGGAGCTTACTGTATAGACCAGGCTAGACAAGAACACAAAAACTCATCTTTCCCCAGAATGCTGGGATTATAGGCATACATGTCCAGCTGTTTGAGACAGGGTCCATGTAGCTCCAGCTGGCCTGGGACCCACACTTGGCCTCTAAATTTAAAAAAAAAGGGGGGGGCATGGTGGTGCACGCCTGTAATCCCAGCACTTGGGAGGCAGAGGCAGGCAGATTTCTGAGTTCGAGGCCAGCCTGGTCTACAGATTAAGTTCCAGGACAGCCAGGACTACACAGAGAGACCCTGTCTTGAAAAAACCAAATTCAAAAAAAAAAGCCAAAAACCCAAAAGCACTGTGTGGTACTTTCATGTAGTTCTAGCACTCTAAGAGGATGAGGCAGGAAATTATGAGTTTAGGAGCAACCTGGGCTATAGAGACCAGGAGGGAGAGAGAAACAGAAAAAAAGCAACCCTGGTCCCAACACCCACTTTGGACAATTCACAAATGCTTGTAACTTACACTCTAGGGAATCAGATGCCTCTGATCCTCTTGGATACAGAACCACATACAGATACACATAAAAAACCCTCACACTAATAATAGCTACTGTTAACCTTCTAGTACACCCTTTGTGATAGATATTTCTGGTTGTCAACCTGACTACATTTGGAATTAACTAAAACCCAAGAGGCTGGGTACACTTGTGAAGGATTTTTTGCTAATTAAATCATCTGAAGTGGAAAGATCCACTTTAGTCCGGGCCATACCTTCTGGTGGCAGCCAATATAATGGACACAGAAGGAAGCTTGCTCTCTTCACCTCCTTCACCTCAATCTTGAGGGCAAGTCCATTCCTTGACTAGTATCAAGGTCTACTTCATCTGGATTCCAGTCTATACTAAAGACCAGCTGAGACACCCAGCCTCATGAACATAACTACTACAGGATTCTCCAACTTACACTGTTGAACTATGGACCACAGCCTGCAAACCACACTAATAAATCTCCTTCCTTCCTTCCTTCCTTCCTTCCTTCCTATCCCTACCTACCTATTTCCATTCTATCAGTTCTGTTCTAAAAAACTCTAATACAACCTTCTAATCATTAATACAGATTCCATTTTCATTATGTGTATATTTTATCTCTGTGGTTTTGTTTACAGTGCCTGAAAACGAAGAGAAAGACAGCCCCTGGAGCTGGAGTTTCAAAGGAGTTATGAAGCTACCTGACATGATTGCTGGTAAATTGAACTCAGGACCTCTGCAAGAGCAATAGGTGCTCTTGACAGATGAGCCATCTCTTCAGTCCCCATCAGTTTCGATCTGAAGTTGTACATTAAAGAAACCAGTTTTGGGGAGGCTAAAGAGATGCTTTAGAACTTGTTGCTCTTGCAGAGGACCCCCAGTTAAGTTCCCAGCACCCAGATGGTACTGCAAACCATTTGTAATATAACTCCAGTTCTTCTACCCTCTATGGACACACGTGATGCAGACATATTGCTGAAACACCCACACAAAAACAAACAAATCAAGCCGGGTGGTGGTGGCACACGCCTGTAATCCCAGCACTTGGGAGGCAGAGGCAGGTGGATTTCTGAGTTCAAGGCCAGCCTAGTCTACAAATGAGTTCCAGGACAGTCAGGACTACACAGAGAAACCCTGTCTCAAAAATCCAAAAATAAATAGACAAATAAATAAGTAAATAAATAAATAAAAAATAAACAAATCTAACTTAAAGTAGGCATATACCAGGCAGTGGTGGTGCACACCTTTTATCCCAGCACTGGGGAAGCAGAGACAGGTGGATCTCTCTTAACATTCCAGCTTTGCCATGGCTACACAGAAATCCTGTCTCAAAAATCAAAACAAAAACAGTGCCCCCCCCAAAAAAAAGTTGCTGGGCGTGGTGGCGCACGCCTATAATCCCAGCACTTGGGAGGCAGAGGCAGGCGGATTTCTGAGTTCGAGGCCAGCCTGGTCTACAGAGTGAGTTCCAGGACAGCCAAGGCTACACAGAGAAACCCTGTCTCGAAAAACCAAAAAAATAAAAAATAAATAAAAAATAAAAAATAAAAACTTTTTAAAGTTTGTAACCTTTCTTTTTTACAATACATAATGAGTAAATTTCATGTAACTAAATCTTTAACATTGCCAGGTATAGCGGTGCACACACACCTTTAAGTCCAAAATTAAGGAGGCAGAGACAGATCTACCAAGCAAGCTAGAGGACAGACAATACTAATAGATAATAGAGATCCTGTCTCTCTCCCTGTCACCCTTCCAAAAACTGAAGACTAACACGAATGGATAACACTGTCAGCCAAGCTCCTATTGTGTTAGACACTGTAAATTCAAATTTTCATTATTAGAATCAACACATATAGATATTGTCTTTGAGCACATCTGCATTTAAATAATCCTTTTCTATTTCCAACTCTGCTTATTTATATCCTGAGATATTACTGTTTTAATATACCATTTGATGTTCAGGTTTTCCTCATTTCTGCAATGTCAACATAATTATAAATGCCTACATAGTATGTATGGCTAGACACTTATTAAACTACCATCATAATTTAGCTTTCATTTTTCCTATATAGCACTTTGTTTTTATTTTTGTTTTGTTTGTTGTTTTTCGAGACAGGGTTTCTCTGTATAGCCCTGGCTGTCCTGGAACTCACTCTGTAGACCAGGCTGGCCTCAAACTCAGAGATCCACCTGCCTCTGCTTCCCAAGTGCTGGGATTAAAGGCATGTGCCACCAATGCCGGCGGCTTTCATTTTTCCTAAGCTTTGTTTACTTATTAGGAAACAGAATCTAGTTTTGTGACTTTTGGCAGCGTAGTTTTTCTGGAAAATCATTATTTTTAAATGTCTTCAACAAGTATAGTGATTTAATGACAAATCATCTTCAAAAAAACAACTTTTTGTTTTGATTTTTTTTTTGAGACAGGGTTTTTCTGTGTAGCCCTGGCTGTCCTCTGTCTCCTGAGTGCTGGGATTATAGGTGAGTGTACCACCACACATGGCTCCAGGAAACTGGGTAAGGTGGCTTATTCCTATAATTGTAGCCTTTACTATTTGGTCAGCATGGACTACAGTGTGTACCTGTCTCAAAGGGGGAAAAAGGCATACAAGCAAGATGTGATGACACACACCTGTACTTTCAGAGTTGTATAGGCTGAGATAGAGTTTCAGGAACGCCTTGGCTACTTATCAATACTCACCCCCCCCCCAAAAAAGACAAAGAAATGAAGGCCCATCCCAGAAACCGTTGAGATGGGGGAAGGTAGTAGGGTCAAAGCTTTTCCCATTTTAAGTCCAGGTATTAAATGTCTCCCTCTATCTAAATTTGTTATCTTTACAACCATTTGTCTTTTTCTTACATCTTACCTTTTCTCAGGTTAACATGTTTCCACCAGTCTCTAATTAGAAATAAATGGATCCAGCCTCAGTAGCTTCTATCGCTCAAATGAATCCACATGTATTTACACGTTAATAGAAATTATTGTAAAAGCTGAGCTTAGTGGCTCAGGCTTCAGAGGATGACCCTAGGTTTCAGGCCAGCTTAGGATACATATTGAGGCCCTGTCCCCTAAAACCAAAAAACAAACAAACAAACAAACAAAAAACTGGGCATAATAGTCCACCCCAACTCCTGCACAAGTAGGCAAAGGTAGGGGGATCTCTGACAGATTTAAGTCAAGATTTAAGTCAACCTTATCTACATGGTGAGCGTCAGTTGAGGCCCTGACTTGAACAATAAACAAAATCCAGGCAACTTGCTATATCTGTATTATTTCATTTAGTGTCCCCAGCTGTTTTTCTTTTAAATGAGGAAACAAAAGCCCAAAAAACTACTTTACCCATCCACGGCCACACCAGTGCAAGAAATGGAACCCAGATCACTTGACCTCTAAAATTCAAAACCATCAAGCATCAAATGAGTCTTCAAGTTAAACTCCAGCAAATTTACTAGCTAAGACACCTAACTTCTGCAACCTGGTACAATGGAGATGATGAGGGTGAAGAAGTTTTTGATCTTACAAGAGTAGTGATTACTTTTTTTTTTTTTTTTGGTTTTTCTAGACAGGGTTTCTCTGTGTAGTCCTGGCTGTCCTGGAACTCACTCTGTAGACCAGGCTGGCCTCAAACTCAGAAATCCGCCTGCCTCTGCCTCCCAAGGACTGGGATTACAGGCGTGCGCCACCACCGCCCAGCACCATTTCTATTTCTTAAGTGAGACTAGGAATGGTAGTTTCCTTTGGGAACAAACGCTTCGTTGTTCCTGAATGATAGCTAAATGCTTTGTAGTAGTATTTTCATTTCACTTAAGCCTTAAAGGTAATCACTCTTACAAAAAAAAAAAAAATCAGAACGGGCGGTGGTGGCGCACACCTGTAATCCCAGCGCTTGGGAGGCAAAGGCAGGTGGATTTCTGAGTTCGAGGCCAGCCTGGTCTACAGAGTGAGTTCCAGGACAGCCAGGACTACACAGAGAAACCCTGTCTCAAAAAAATCAAAAAAAGAAAAAAAAAAGAAAAAAGAAATAGGAATGGAATGGTGGCCGGGAGGTGGTGGCGCACGCCTTTAATCCCAGCACTAGGGAGGCAGAGGCAGGTGGATTTCTGAGTTCAAGGCCAGCCTGGTCTATGGAGTAAGTTCCAGGTCAGCCAGGGCTACACAGAGAAACCCTGTCTCAAAAAAAAAAAAAAAAAGAATGAAATAGGAATGGTTAACAAATGCCATCATCAGATTCTCCCTAAATTATCAATTTCTGAACTCTGATATAAAAAAGATATGGACACCCAACTAATGAATAACTTTTTTTCTTTTTTCTTTTTCTGAGACACATCTCTCTACATAGCCTTAGCTGTCTTGGAACTTGCTCTGTAGTCCAGGCTGGCCTTGAACTCTCGGGAGTTCCATCTGCCTCTGCCACCACGGCTGGCCAGGGATAATTGTCCACATTTTATTTATGCTTGTAAATAAAAATCTCCACGATGACAGCTTTCATAATCCTTCCCTTCCATGAAGTCTTTTCCCAAGGTTCCCTCTTAGCACTGCCCAAAGATCCTAAAACACTACTGAATACACACAGTAGGCACCAAGCACGCAAGAAATGTTCCTGTGTTAACTGCAGCAATATAATAATTTCATGATCTATGCAGAAATAAACTTATCAAACCCTAACTACAGAGATCAGCAGAGAGGATTTCTGTCTACTTACAATGGCCTAAGATTGACCATAATGAAAGGACTGTAGCTACTGTGTATGATACAACTGCACACATGTTCAGGATGACATTAATCACAGGTATCTGAAATCTAAATCAAGGTCTTCTCAATCTTAAAAGAGTCAAATCACTAAGTGGAAAACGGCTAAAGAAATCCAGTGTGAATTTGCTAGGCTGATATGGCTGCCTGGTGGGCAACCCTGAAAGCTGTAAAACCCAACCGTGGTAAAGGCTGTTACTATGTTTCTTGGGACTTTTCGTTCAATAACAATGAAGTCGGACAAACAAATTTAAACACTAACCCCTATTAGAACAGCCATAATTAGGGGAATAAAAACAAAAATACAAACCCACACCACTCAGTCACATTTTAGTTTGATTTCTAAAAACGGTTTCGCTTAAGTAACATGAAAAGTCCACCAAAAATAATTTCTTGTCTGTGAAATCTGTATTCAATTAAGGATCCTGCACTTTACCTGATTAGCCTATGTCCTGCACCTACCTTGACTTCGATTTGCACACCGCCAAGTGTCTGCCTCCCAGTCCTCTCTAACCCCGACTGCAGTTAAAAACAAAGAAAGAAAGGTATCAGCTTCCAGTAAGACTCCTGCAAAAGTGAAAATACTCGAGAGGAACGCCACAGATAAAAGTTTAATTTGGAAAAGCGATGCCTACAAATGGCTAGGAAAGGCTTAAGAAGCAAGAGGTTGGGGGGGGGAGGGCGCACAAGCGCGAGCGCGCGCGCGCGCCAAGGGTGGGGTGGAGGGTGTTCCAACAACTTAGCTCCGCAAGCCAAGGGGTCTGAACTAGCAAACTTCCTAGGTAAAAGTCTTTTCAAAAAGCAAAAAAATCCAACAACAACAAAAAAATCCATAGCTCCAGGGGCCTCCCGGGCCCTCTAGGAATTAATGGCCTTGAAGGGCAATGGAGGAGGAGCATCCGACAAAGCAGAGCGCCTCCTCCTCTAAACCTCGACTAGAAGGCTTTAGTATAATAGACCCCACACCCTCTGGCCCACGGCGCTCAGAAGCCAGCAACTTAGGGCCACTATAATTCGGGGTGAGTAGCACAAAGAGTCCGGGCAAGGAAGCAAGAAAGGCACGGGCTAAAGCTCCCGGCGTGGAGCAGTGAGCGCGCTGGACCCCACGGGTGGGCTGCGAAGGCCTTGCGCAGAAGGGGTAAGGCCTCACCGGCCCTCCGATCCCGAAGCCTGGGTGCAAACTCGGCCTCGCCCCAAGCCCTTCCTTCACAGAGGGTCGCAGGGAGCCCCACTGCACCCCCAAGCAAGCAAAGAGCCATCCCAAAACTCACCCGATGCCCGCAGTTCTTTGCTCAGAGTAAGGGCGACGCTGCACGGCCTCCACCGTCCCGAGAAAAGAGCGCGCGACCGCCGGAAACGAGCGGACGGAGCTCGGTGCCTCCCAAGGGGAGGTCAATGTTGGAGTCCCGATTGGCTACGTGAACTGCCAGTCAGAGTTTATCTCTTGCGAAGGACTCGTTTGTCCGCCATTTCTTAGCTTCTATTGGCTACCGACTGTCAAAGCCTTGGGTTCGTGTGAACGACAGATGGGGGACAAAGAGCGAGGCTTTGTATCTTATGCGCATGCACTCGAGACGCCGAGAGCAAGACGGAAAAGGAAGGGGGAGGGGGAGCTAGCAGTGGAAGGCAGGGGGTCGGAAGGAGAGGCTAACCCGGCCCTACGGAAGGACTGAAAACCTAGTGGTGGGAGGAGGAAAGGAGAGAATTTGTGCGAGAGAAAGAGTGGAGCAAAAAAGGGAAGAAAAATGTGCACGTAGGCGTGCGCTGAGAGTTTATGCACTGCGCCTGTGCAAAATTAAGAGTAACAATGTCATTGTATTCTATGTAGCAGAGCTAGCCGTTTGCTACTGAAAAAAAAAAAAAGTAGCCCGCCATGTTTCTTTTTTCACACTTCCTCAAAGCGTCCACCCTGACACCCTATACAGTTTTAGTTTACTTTCTCATTGCTGGGTATGTTTGAGAAGTGTAACTGAAACGGACATGATTATAGAAAGACACAGGAGGGCAAGCGATTTTGACACTTTAATCTCAGTGAATGCCCAGAATTGTGACAACACTATTTCCATGGTAACCAGAGAACCCGCTAGGCCAAACATACTAAGGTTCCTCAACAGGTTGGTCGGCGGTGTCTGAACCAGTATGTTCGAGGTCTTCACATCAGAACTACTCTTTATCCCATAGGAGGCCTATCAGGTAATAATAACCTTCGTTATTCCATAATGCCTAGCTCTCCCAGGCGGTTAACCAAGGATTACAAGGTTCAATTGATAGCACAAGTAGTTAATCCTCAATAATTAATTCATACTCCGGATGGCAGATTATCTCAATAGGCACTACCTATACCTTATACGGGCACACAATAATATATACCTGTGCTGTCTAATAAGCCTCTTACAATGTTGGGAAGGTTCTGTGGCACATTTAATACAGTAGTAGAGACTAGCTATATTCTATTCAACCTACCCGTATACGTGCGTGTGTGTGCGCGCGCGCATGCATGCGTGCACGTGTGTGTGTGTGTGTGTGTGTGTGTATACCAACATATGGCTACAAGTTACTATATTGGGTATATTTATCCCAATGGTTTCCAAACTCTTTGAGATAAAATAGCACATTATTATGAAAAAAACAAATTCCTACTCATGGGGAGGGGGGAATCAAACAATGCCTGCTAGTATGTTTCAACCCTACTACTTACTGATCTCCTATACCCGCTACACAATTATGACAGCTGTTTTCTATGTATGACTGTCCCAATCAAACAGAAATGGGCCAGGCGGTGGTGGCGCACGCCTTTAATCCCAGCACTTGGGAGGCGGAGGCAGGCAGATTTCTGAGTTCGAGGCCAGCCTGGTCTACCAAGTGAGTTCCAGGACAGCCGGAGCTACACAGAGAAACCCTGTCTCAAAAAAACCAAAAAAAAAAAAAAAAGAAAAAAAAAAAAAAGAAACAGTTTGCCGGGCGTGGTGGCGCACGCCTTTAACCCCAGCACTTGGGAGGCAGAGGCAGGTGGATTTCTGAGTTCGAGGCCAGCCTGGTCTACAGAGTGAGTTCCAGGACAGCCAGGACTACACAGAGAAACCCTGTCTCGAAAAACCAAAAAAAAAAAAAAAAAAAAAAAAAAAAAGAAATGATTAAGCCTTTAATTCTGCACGCAGGAGACTAAGAAAGGAGCCTCTTTGCCCAGGAGGCCCCCCTGGACTACATAGTGAGTAGCAAGGTATCCAGTACCTCGGACTTTGTCTCAACACAACAAACACAACACAACAACAAAATCACATATACATGTATATGTATATATGATTTAAAAGATGGATACTTTCTAAACTGTGACCTTTTCTGTTTGGTTTTTTGTTTGTTTGTTTGGTTGGTTTTTGGGGTTTTTTTTTTTGTTTTGTTTTGTTTTGGTTTGGTTTTTTGAGACAGGGTTTTTCTGTGTAGCCCTGACTGTCCTGAACACACTTTGTAGCCCAGGCTGGTCTCAACTCAGAAATCCGCCTGCCTCTGCCTCCCAAGTGCTGGGATTACAGGTGTGCGCCACCACTGCCTGGCCCTTTTCTGTTTTTAAAAAAGATTTTGCCTTTAATAACAGCATTTGGGAAGCAGAGGTAGGCGGATTTCTGAGTTTGAGGCCAGCCTAGTCTACAGAGTGAGTTCCAGGATAGCCAGGGCTACACAGAGAAACCCTGTCTTGAAAAAGAAAAAAGATTTAATGGGAACTGGAGAAGTGGCTCAGCAGTTAAGAGTGCTGGCTGTTCTTCCAGAGGACTAGGGTACCTACCCCAGCTCCCATTGGAGGCTGGCTATGACTCCAGTTTCCCAGAGATTTGACGCCCTCTTCTGGCTTCTGAGGGTACTACATTGCATGTGGTCCACAGACACCAAAACAGCCATGGACATAAAATGAAAAAAAAAATTAAAAAAAAACTATTTATTTTGTTTTATTGTGTATTTTGTCTGCATGTATGTAAGTGCATGTAGTGGAGGACAGAAGACAATGGTGAATCCCCTAGAACTGGAGTTACAGATAGTGTAAGCCATTATGCAGGTCTGGGAATCCAACCCAGGTCCAGTGCTCTTAACCTCTCAGTCATCCCTGAAGCCCCAGCTGTGACTTTTGTATGCAATGATTTTCTTGGAAAAAATAACACAGGGCCTGGAAAGATGGTTTTGAGGTTAAGATTACTCACTTCTAGCAGGGCATGGCGGCGCACTCCTTTAATCCCAGCACTTGGGAGGCAGAGGCAGGCGGATTTCTGAGTTCGAGGCCAGCCTGGTCTACAGAGTGAGTTCCAGGACAGCCAGGGCTACACAGAGAAACCCTGTCTCAGAAAAAAAAAATATTACTTACTTCTTTTGCAGAGGACTTGATTATATTCCTATCAGACACATGGCAATTCACAACTATTTGTAACTACACTTCCAGGGCATGTAACACCTCTTCTGACCTCAGGCTCCTGCAGGCTTGTGATCCAAAACATACATATATACAGGCAGAGCCCAGTTGTGGTGTATATCTTTAATCCCAACACTTGGGAGGCAGAAGTAGACAGTCTCTGAGTTTGAGGCCAGCCTAGTCTCAGAGTGAGTTTCAGGACAATCAGAATGTACAGAGAACCACTGTCTTAAAAAAACAAACAAACCAGACTAGACCACCAACCAAGGACTATACCTAAAGGGATTTGTTTTGGGGGGGAGGGGTTCGAGACAGGGTTTTTCTGTGTAGCCCTGGCTATCCTGGAACTCACTCTGTAGACCAGGCTGGCCTCGAACTCAGAAATCGGCCTGCCTCTGCCTCCCAAGTGCTGGGATTACAGGCGTGCACCACCACCACCACCCAGCTCTAAAGGGATCTTTGGCTTCAGATGCATATGTAGCAGAGGATAGCCTTGCCTGACAGCAATGGGTGAGGAGGCATTTGGTCGCAGGGAGGTCTGATGCCCCATAGTAGGAGGGTGCTGGAGTGGTATGGTGGGAGAGTGTGGGTGGGTAGGGGAGCACCCTCATACAGGCAAAAGGGAGGGGGAGGGCAGATGTGGGATGGGGGTGGCAGAGAGGTAACTGAAGGAATATCATTTGAGATATAAACAAATGGAATGATTAATAATAATAAAAGAAAAAACAACATCAGGTACATGCTCAAGTACACATATACATGCTTCAATAAAAAAAACTACTTTAGTAATGGTGCATGCGTCTAATCTTAGTACTTGAAAGGCAGAGGTAGGCAGATCTCTGGGTTCAAGACCAGCCTGGCCTATAGATGGAGTTCAAGAACAGCCAGGGCTATACAGAGAATCCCTATCTCAAAACAAGCAAACAAACAAAACTAGCAAAGTCGGGATGCTAAGGAAAGGAGACTCTTCAGGTTGAGGCTAGATTTGGATACATAACAAAACTATTGTTTTGTCTTTTAAAGATTGGGCTTGGTGGCTCCTGTCTTTAATCTCAGCATTCACCCAGGAGTCAGAGGCAGGAGGATCTCTGTGAGTTTGAGGCCAGCCAATGCTACATAGACTGTCTCAAAACAACAAAAGAAGACAAAACATCAGGGCCAATAAGATAACTTAGCAGGTAAAGGTACTTGCCACTGTCCTGACAAGACCCTAAGACCCGCATGTTGAAATGTTCTGTGGCATGTGCATAGCCACATATATACATATATACACATAAATGTATTAGAAATGTATTTATTTTTGTGGGGGGGGGAATGTGCCACACGGAGTTACAGCTGCCCAATTTGGGTGTCAGGAACCAAGCTTGGATCCTTCAGAACAGGGAGTTCTCTTTACCACTGAGACCACTGAGTTATCCTCCAGCCACAGAATTCTTTTGAAGAAAAGATAGGTTCTGCTGTGCATGTTGGACTCTAGCCTTCTTGCCTCAGTCTCCGGAGTGCCTGAGCCTATTTGCAGCGCTACCTTAGTCATTTCAGCACACAGGCACAGATCTACTCGAACTCCTTTTCTTTTCTTTTTTTTTTGTTTTTTTGTTTTTTTTTGTTTTGTTTTGTTTTTTTTTTTTTTGTTTTTGTTTTTTCGAGACAGGGTTTCTCTGTGTAGCTCTGGCTGTCCTGGAACTCTCTCTGTAGACCAGGCTGGCCTCAAACTCAGAAATCTGCCTGCCTCTGCCTCCCAAGTGCTGGGATTACAGGCGTGCGCCACCACGCCCGGCTAGAACTCCTTTTCTATTTGAAGGATGGGGGTGTGACAACCGCACATGGATAGCTTCGATCTCTTCACCCTTCTGGCTCGACCTGCACCACCACATCCAGTTTCTAGTTCATTTTAATTAGCTTAATTTTTACCACATGTTGCTGGGCTTTTATCATTGTATAGACCTAAAATCCCAGCACTAGAGAGGCTTAAGGACCAAGAGTTAGAGACCATGGCTGTTAAGGCAGCTTAGTGAGTAAAGATGCCTGCTGTCAAGTCTTTTAATCTATGTTTGATCCCTGATAGCCTGACATGAAATGAGAATAGACTCACACAGGTTGTTCTCTAGACACAGTGGCATATGAATGCCCCCCACAAACATAAAAAATGAGTATTGTGGCTGGAGACATAGTTCAGTGGTTAGGAGCACTGGTTGCTCTTGAAGAGGACCTGAATTTGAGTCCCAGTAGCCATGTTATGGTTATGTGACCATGTTATGGTCCAACCATCTGTAACTCTAGTTCCAAGGGTATCTTGTGTCCCCTTCTGGTGTCTTCAAGCACTGCTTGAAGGTAGTATACATGTATTCATGCAGGTAACTGATGTGATATAAAATGAAGAACTCTTTTAAACATAAATGCTTAAGAAAAAGAGTATGAGGCCAGCCTGAGCTACATAGCAAAACCCTAGCTCACCACTAGCAAGATCCTAGCGTGTGCGTGCGCACCCCCCCCGTGCATTCTCACACACATATCAATAAATCTAATTAAAAATACACTGGGCCATAGTGGTATGAGCCTTTAATCTCAGCACTTGAGAGGCAGAGGCAGGAGGATCTCTGTATGTTTGTGGCCAATCCTGTCAGCATAGCAAGTTCCAGGCCAACCAGAGCTACACAGTGAGAAGTATCTCAAACAAAACAACAAATAAGAGCCTAGGGTAGCTGGGATAGTACCTTGCAGAGCAAGAACTTCCCATATGCAAGGTCCCTACATTTGATACCCATTGCCAAAATGCAATAAAAGGGAAGTGTTTATCTTTAAGTGGTTGGGCATTCTGACATTTAAAAAAATTTTTACATTTTATTTGTCTGAGGTGAGGGAGGGGGTGCATGCACAAGTACCAGAGGACAACATGCAGAAGTCACCATGTCAGTTCCGGAGCTCAAACTCATCCGCTGAACCATCTTGCTGCATAGCTTTCTGTCTGTCTGTCTGTCTGTCTGTCTGTCTTCCTTCCTTCCTTTCTTTTCTCTTTTTCCTTTTTCTTTCTTTTTTCTTTCTTTCTTTCCTTCTTTCTTTCTTTTTCTGTTTTTGTTTCTGTTTCTGTTTTTTTTAAGATAGGTCTTCTCTCTGGAGCTCTGGCTGTCATGGAACTCACTATCTACATACCAGGTTGTCCTCAAACCCAGAGAATCTCCTGCCTCTGCCTTCCAAGTGCTGGGATTAAAGGTGCATGACACCGCTGCCCAGATCTCTTGCTTTCTTAAGGCTTTCTGTAACTCCCAAAATCTTTACAGTGAATGAGCAAACATTTATAGATAGATAGGCAGACAGACAGGTAGACAGACAGATGAGACGTGGTATTTAATTATTTGCCGGACTGGATGTATGCGAGAGCATGTGAATGTGCACACTTTGTGGCTTTTGAGACAATTCATCTCTATGTAGCTCTGGCTGTCCTGGAACTCCCTCTGGAGCAAGCTGGTCTTGAACTCAGGGATTTGCCTATCCTTTTTAATGATGTCATGAGCAGCACTAGGACTGACCCAAGACTTTATCCAGAATGCAAGGCAAGTGTTCTAGAACGGAGTTCTATTCCCAATCCTCTTTTTGTCTTTTATTTTGAAACACTTCCCTCTCTCTTTGAGACAGGGTGTCACTATGTAGCCTAGGCTGACCTGGATCTCAATATGTAGACTAGACTGGTCTTGAACTCACAGAAATCTACCCTTCCCACCCTAGGCACTGGGATTAATGGCATATACCACCAGCCTTGAATTTAACTTTGTAGCCCAGGCAGGCCTTGAGCCTTCTATTCTTTTATTTCAATCTCCTGAGTAGCCTAGTTTATCATCTATACTAAGAGGTCTAGCTGAGAAACACTCTTAATATGGAGCCTATGCTGGCTGGCCTTGAACTCAGTAATCTGTCAGCCCCCTAAGCACTAAGATTATGGGCCTGTGTTTCCACGACTGACATACTTATACTTTTGTAATCTGAGAAAAACGTATAAATAAAGTGAGGGCATGTGGCTCAGTTATATAGCAAGTAGCATGTGTAAGGTTCAGTTTTTAAGCCCCAGTACTGCAAAAAATGAAATAAATACTATTCTGAGCTAGGTATGTAACTTAGTTTGTCAAGTTCTTACCTAATGTTCACAAAGCTCTGGATTGATCCCCAGCATGGTATAATGCAGGCATTCTGATGTGTGCCTGTAATACTAGGTGAAGACCAGAGGATCAAAAGTTAAAAGTTAGCCAGGTGGTGGTGGCGCACGCCCTTAATCCCAGGACTTGGGAGGCAGAGGCAGGCAGATTTCTGAGTTCGAGGCCAGCCTGGTCTACAGAGTGAGTTCCAGGACAGCCAGGGCTATACAGAGAAACCCTGTCTCGAAAAACAAAAAACAACAACAACAACAAAAAGTTAGCCTTGGCTACAAAGGGGGTTCGAGGCCAGCCTGAGTTACATAGCAACTTCAAAACTACCAGACTGGGAACCGGGTGTGGTGGCGCACGCCTGTAATCCCAGCACTTGGGAGGCAGAGGCAGGCGGATTTCTGAGTTCGAGGCCAGCCTGGTCTACCAAGTGAGTTCCAGGACAGCCAGGACCACACAGAGAAACCCTGTCTCGAAAACCAAAAAAAAAAAAAAAAAACTACCAGACTGGGGCAATAAGACCCATACTTAAAACTGGAAAAAAAACAACAAACAAACAAAAACAAGAACAAAATCTGACCCACAACCAACCGATCAAAGATTTGGGGTGTGTGTGTGTGTGTGTGTGTGTGTGTGTGTGTGTGAGAGAGAGAGAGAGAGAGAGAGAGAGAGAGAGTTTCATTGTAGAATTATGTAGATAGAGCTTTCCTGTATATCTGTGTCCCCACACACTCATGACCTTGCCAATTATCAACATTCAGGACAAGGTTGGTACATTTGTTTCAATCCATGAACGGGCACAGATGCATCATTACTAATCAAAATCCATGGTTTACATTAGTGCCTACTCTTAGTAGCTTACATTGTATTTGAATAATGTATATTGACCTGTGTCTCCCATTATAATATCATGCAGAGTGATATTACTATTATAAAATCCTGTGTTTGCATGCATGCTGCATGGCCGGTGTGCTGCTCAGAGGACAAGTGCAGGCCTAGGTTCTCTCCTGTTATCTGCTCCTTAGACTTGGCAGCAAATGCCTTTCCCTGCTGAGCGGCTCACTGCCCCCAGTTGTTGTTCAGTGTGACTGAAGTTTTGTTTTAGTTTGCTTTTGTTCTTTTGAAACAGGGTCTTGCTATGTATCCCAGGCTGTCTTCAAACTACAGGGAATCCTCTCACCTCAGGTTTCCTGTGCACCACCACACCCAGTTTTTGATTTTGAGACAGGTGTTTCACTATGTAGCCCAGGCTATTATTCATAATCCTCCTGATGCAGCCTACTAAGAGCTGGAATTCCAGACAACCATGCCAAAGCAGAAGTCACCCCTCCCTCTTAGATGGTCTCCACCCTATTTGAAAATTAGTGATCTCCTACCAAATTGGACATTCTACCACCAGAACAGCCAAGGGTCCAGGCATGTGTTGAGGGGGGCAGGCAAATAAAGGGACTAGGTATCTCAATTGAGAAGGGACAAACAGAAAATACAAAGGAACGGTACAAAGAGAAAGAAGCAGAAAGTGGGAGACGGCTACAGAGCATACTGATTAAGATACAGAAAGCCGGGTTTAGGCAACCTACCCTGGGGAAAAATTACATTTATCTCTAAATGTAGGAGAGAGCAAAGACAACCTCAAGGCTGAGGGGGGAGGCGGAAGGAAAAACAAGGCTTCTGTGAAATATGGGTAAAATTCCCAAGGACAAGGCTGGGGAGGCTTTCTATGTGCAGGAGGAAAGGTCAGAAGCTGGCTGGAGGAGCAATGGACAACAGCGGCCTCTTGCCCGAGTTTCTAGTATCTAAGTCGGTAAGTGCTGGGCGCCCTTAGGAACTATCCTGGGAATGTGGAGAGCGGGACTGTGAAGTGTTCTATCACGAGGCCCGAGAGTGAACTCTGGCACCTATGCTTTTCAGTCGGTAGACCTAGTGTTAGTGACCCCTACCCCTACCCTACTTCTCAAGCCTCCGTCCCAGCCACGCCCACCATCAAGTAAGCTCCCTGGAGGCCGAGTTGAAGTGCTCCCAGGGCTCTCGGGAGGCAGAGAAGCAGAGACTGTCAGAGACAGACAGACACGAACAGAAAAAGAGGGGAGAGGGAAGGACTGTGTGTGTGTGTGTGTGTGTGTGTGTGTGTGCTCGCGCGCGCGTGCTCGCCCGCCTCTGTGTGTGTGTGTGTGTGTGTGTGTGTGTGTGTGTGCAAGTGGATGGGTTGGTGGGGGGCTTCTGGTGAGGAAAACTATTCAAGAAAAAATTCAAGCTCCTATAGGAGGATTCAGTGAAATGATCCCAGAACTTAACCGAAGGCCGCGGAGGGAGAGGGGGGTGTAGCCTTGCAGAACCTGCTTGGGGGGGGGGTCACCAGGCAGTAACCATTACTGCATAGGCGTTGTCACTAAGCCAGAACCATTTAACTGGCAAGGGTAAGCTTAAGACACCCCATAACTACGACTCTTAGACAGGTTGGAGGGGGGCTGAGGTTGCAGACAAGGGGAGGAGGGGCACTTGAGGGTTGGGTCTTTGCCCCCCCCCCCCATTCTCCGCTGTCACTACCCCAACAGTCGCCCGGGGGGCGGGCCCCGGAGAGGTGGGGATGGGGGAGGGTAATCTTGGCAGGCGTCTGCTGCATGGCGTAGGTAGGGAGTGCTGAGGGGGAACGCGGGGGGGGGGACACGAGTGGGAAGCGGAGAGACACGGG
The DNA here is from genome assembly GCA_964023405.1 of Apodemus agrarius. Classification (NCBI taxonomy): domain Eukaryota; kingdom Metazoa; phylum Chordata; class Mammalia; order Rodentia; family Muridae; genus Apodemus; species Apodemus agrarius. Next base: position 63,989,874 of record OZ030010.1, on the reverse strand, counting down.
GAGGGGGAGGGGACCGGGAACCATTTGAATGAGAGGAGGGGATCACGGGTACAGTGGGCTCTGGAGATAGGGCGGGCACGGGTGTGACGGGGCCAGACTCTTGAGCCAGGTAAGGAAAGCAGGTGCGTAGATGTGGGTTTTTCCTTCATTTTTTTTTTTGTGTATCGAGTGTACTAGGCCCTTCGGTGGAAAAGGGGCGCCGCCTTCCCCGGGGGCGGGCTCCAAAGCTCCAGAGGCTATCTTTTCCTCAACTAACGGGGCCCCGGGCGGGGGCTCACGCTCCATCCCCAGTGACGGCACTCCACTCCGCAATTTCCAGGCGGCCACTGGGCTGGGAGTCTCGCGCCGGGGGCCGGCGCTGTCTCGCGAGCCCCCTCCTCCAGCCAGCCAATGGGATTGGTCGCTGGCACCGCCCGCCTGCCTGGTGCAGAGCGCTCAGCGCTGCAAGCGGCGCTGCCATTTAAAGGGGCCGCGACCCCTGTCCCGGCTGCTAGGGAGGGAGGTGGAGAAGGAGCGCGGGGCCGTTGCCGTCTGCAGTTCTAGGCTTGTAGCGGTTACTCTAACCCTGCCTCAGGTAGGGGTCGGGTCTGTTCAAGCCGAACCGAGCCTGCAGGCGGGATCTCGCAGTAGCCGGGAGGGGGGTTTGGGGTGGAATCGTAGCTCCAAAATGTCTTCCTGTAAATGCCAGAGGTGGGGGGTGGGCAACAGGAGAAGGGAACGTCTAGGGGTGCAGTAGGAAAGGGGGTCGGGGCTGAGGAAGTGGTGCACCCTGAAAGGTAACCGAGCGGGGGGAAATGCTTAGGGAGAGCAGTTTGTGGGGGCGGGGAAGGACTGAAGAGGGGACGGGGCTCCGCCGGGAGTGGCGGTGGGGCTGGACAGGATGGGTAGACTGGGGACCTAAGGGGCTTTTGGAGAGTGAGAAGGGACCAGGCACTGAGGTTGCTGGAGCGGGAAAGGCTTCTAGCTGCGGCAGCCACGGGCGATGTGAGGGGGCGTTCAGTCTGAGGTGGGGGGTGTGTGAGAGGTAGGGAGGAAGGATCTACGAGTCTCGGTGGGGGGTGTCGGGCGGGTTAGAGACCAACTGCCTGGCGAGTGTGGGCACGGGGCCAGGGCAGGGAACGCCACTCCCCACAGAGGGCGCTGTATTGGGGGGGAGTGGACACTGAGACCGAAGCCTGTGGAAATGCCTATCGGCTGTGGGGGGCGGCTGCTAATGAAAAATCCAAGTGGATGACGGACGGGGTGTGTCCCACAGCCTACATAAGAAATTCAGGCTAAGACCACCTCTACTGCCCCCTCTTCCGATCTGCAGCCCATACCCAGCCATGGACCCCAGTGATTTCCCCAGTCCATTTGACCCATTGACCCTGCCAGAGAAGCCCCTGGCTGGAGACCTTCCAGTAGACATGGAATTTGGAGAGGATCTGCTGGAATCTCAGACTGCCCCAACTCGAGGATGGGCCCCCCCAGGTCCGTCTCCATCCTCTGGAGCCCTGGACCTGCTTGATACCCCTTCTGGCCTGGAGAAGGACCCTGGAGTAGTCCTGGACGGAGCCACTGAGCTACTGGGGCTGGGGGGGCTACTCTATAAAGCCCCTTCTCCCCCAGAGGTGGACCATGGTCCTGAGGGGACCCTTGCATGGGATTCGGGGGAGCAGACCCTAGAGCCTGGACCAGGGTGCCGGACCCCTGAGGTGATGCCACCTGATCCAGGGGCTGGGGCCAGCCCCCCTTCACCTGAGGGGCTACTAGAACCTTTGGCTCCAGATTCTCCAATAATTCTGGAGTCTCCTCATATTGACGAGGAGGAGATACCCCCCCTAGCTACAAGGAGAAGGGGCTCCCCTGGGCAGGAGGAGGAGCATACCCAAGGGCAGCCACAGAGCCCAAATGCACCCCCTAGCCCTTCAGTGGGAGAGACTCTGGGGGATGGAACCAACAGTTCTCAGAGCAAACCTGGGCTATCTAACCCTGCTGCACATCCTTCTTTGCCAGGTAGGTTGCCTAATCATCTGGAGGGGGCTGGGGAGAGAAAGGGTGGTGGTAAGGAGGGCCGGCTGTGTGCTCTGAGAAGTGGAGGAGAGGAGGGGGCAGGAGGCTGTGAAGATTAAAGCAGGGCTCTGTGTGCTGAAGGAGTGGGGTGTGGTGAAGATTCTGGAGAGCGGGTGGGAGGAGTGCAGGGGCTGTGCGGGATGAACGGGGTAGTATGAGGGAGTGGACTGGGTGGCAGAGGGGGGCCCCCCCCCCCCCCCGTTCAGAGCCCGATGGGTTTCTAGCACCAGGGTCCTTCCTTCAGGAGCTGAAGGAAAATAGCAGGCTTCTAGACTCTGTGATTTTTCCAGCTGTTTGATTCTAAATGGGAGTGGAGTTTCTGGGATTGATGGATGGTAACTCCTCTCTGAAGCCCCCAATAGCATACTGATTTCAGGGTAATGGTAGAGAGGCAGGATCTAGGATTGCATCTCTGAGAGGGGAGGGGCAACCTAGACCTGAGGCTCTAGTTTCTCCCTTAATCTATCTAGTGGTATCCTTCCTCTAGCCCTGTGGCAAGGGTCTTCAGATGTATAAACTGATAAACCTTATATGTCACCGGAGTCTAGAAGAACCTACCCATACATTGATGGGTTTTCCCCTTCTTGCTCCCTTTAAATGGTTACATTTGTGGGTTTTTTTTTTTGGTAAAATATAAATTTTTCATGCACAGTGGGACAGAAATGATTGGAAGGGTAAGATAATGCGTTTATCTCATGGAGAATAGCTGCACACATACCCTCCCCATGTTCACTGTAGGACCAAGTCTGAGGAAACCCTGAAAGGGCTAGAAGCCATAGGCACTGAGTTTTCCCATTCAGTTTTGGGTAAATTCTTCCCGGGGATGGAGATGGGGGTTGGCCCTGGGCAGACTCGAGATTTAGGCTGCCTTCTTGCTTCTTTTGCAGGAGATGGCCTGACTGGGAAGGAGATTGAGAAGCCGCCTGAGAGGGTGAGGGGGGGAGGGGATTGGAAAGAGACTAGTTCCCCCTATAGCTCTAAGAAGGGCAGAACCTTCATTTTCCTCCCAGATGTTGGGGGGGGGGTGCTGTCAGGAAGGTCTGAGGAGGGAGGAACTCTTGTGTCTACTGGTTGTTAAGATGCAGTCCAGCTCCCATCCCCCCTTCTCTTAGGGCTGGACCAAGGTTCCCAAGTCTCTCACCTTCCACCTCCTGTGCCCACCCCAAACCTCGTACTCAAGTTAGCCTGCCACTAGTGTCAGCTTCCCCCCACCCCTCTTTCCAAGGTACAGAAGAGAAGCGAGCGCGTTAGAAGAGCAGAGCCCCCAAAGCCTGAGGTTGTGGACTCCACTGAGAGCAGTAAGTAGGCTTTGAGGAAGCGGAACCTGGGAATTCCGGGTGCAGAGAAGAGCCAAAGGTGGGATTAGGACAGGGCATGGGTCTTCTGGCTCCGGTAGTTCCTCTCTGCAGAAAGAGAAGTGCCTGTCTCTGCTGTGGGTTGGCATGGGAACCAAGAGGCAGTGTGTGTGGGGGGGGGGAGGTTGAAAACAGAACAGTAAGAATAGTAAGTTTCAACTATACTGTCCCTGTCCCCAGTTTTCTCTCTGAGAGCCCCTCTTCCTCTCCAGAATATTGTAGAATGACCACATGAGTAGCTTAAGATCCAGCGTAATGGGGGAGGAAGTATAAGGGACAGAACAAGAGGGGAGTGCCAGAGATCCCAGGATCAGTATTGAACTTACTGTGAATCTGATCATCAAATGGCTGGAGATCTGTTCTGGTGGTCTTTTCTCACTGCCCCGCCTACTCCCACAGTTCCAGTGTCAGATGAGGATTCTGATGCCATGGTAGATGATCCCAATGATGAGGACTTTGTGCCATTCCGGCCCCGGCGCTCTCCTCGCATGTCCCTGCGCTCAAGTATGGCACAAAGGGCTGGGCGCTCTTCAATGGGCACCAAGATGTCTTGTGCACATTGCCGGACACCACTGCAGAAGGGGCAGACGGCCTATCAGCGCAAGGGGTTGCCTCAGCTCTTCTGTTCTTCATCTTGTCTCACTACTTTCTCCAAGAAGCCTTTGGGCAGAAAGACCTGTACCTTCTGCAAGAAGTGCGTTCAGATCTTAGGGTGGGCGGGGCAGGGACTAGGGGAGGGAGTTATGGGTGAGAGAGAATCTGTTGCAGGATGGATCTGATAGGGTCAATTTTAGGGAAGTGGTTAGAGTATTTGACTCTCTGGTCATTACTAGGAATCCTAGGGAGTGCAGGGGTTACTGCTGGAATAACAGGGTGGTCCTGGATTACTCAAACCTGTTCCCACCTCCAGGGAGATCTGGAACACCAAGGATTCAGTTGTGGTACAGACTGCTCCAGGAGGCTCCTTCCATGAGTTCTGCACATCTGTCTGTCTGTCTCTCTATGAGGCCCAGCAGCAGCGTCCAATCCCCCAGTCTGGGGATCCTGCCGATGCCACCCGCTGCAGCATATGCCAGAAGACTGGAGAGGTGAGGGTACTCACCACAGGCTCTGACCTGCCCCTCTGGTTCTTGAGCTGCAGGGGCTGAACTCTGGGAGAAGGGGATTTGGGTGGAAAAGGTAGCTGGTATGAGGGAGCAAATTCAAGGCTGGGGCTTCTCCCAGGATGTATGTAGCTGACCTTCTTACCTCCCAGGATCCCGTCATCAAGTCTACAGCCTGAAGCACAGGTTGGGGGGGGGTCCTAGGCCCATTGTCTGCTGTAAAGGTCTAGGATGAGGTGGGAGTCCTGTCCTTGCATTGATTAGGGTGGGCGGTGGTGACCTGGCCTCAGCTCAGGGTGTGTATATGTATGTATGGCAGGTTCTACATGAGGTCAGCAATGGCAGCGTGGTGCACCGACTCTGCAGTGATTCTTGCTTCTCCAAATTCCGAGCCAACAAGGGACTGAAAACCAACTGTTGTGACCAGTGTGGGGCTTACATCTATGCCAGGCCTGGGGGCCTTGGCCCAGAGCTCCTGTTCCATGATGGTCAACAAAAGCGGTTTTGCAACACAGCGTGCTTGGGGGCATACAAGAAGGTGGGGCCGAGGGAGTAGTGCGTTAGAGGGCTATGGAAGGGGGTGTGGTTCTTGGGTGATAAATAAAGGTGCCTGAAGGGACGAGGGCTGGGAAAAATAAAACAAATAAAGGGGGTTTCAATTGTATCTGTTATGTTTTATTTTTAAAGCTGGCTGGTGAACACACAGGTCTTTGTTATATCATCATTATACTTTTTTGTATGCCTGAACTATTTCATGTTTAAAAAATTTTAAAAATAAAAGTGAAGGGACAAATCCAGCCTCAGCCTCTCCTTCCCCATCCTCACAGAAAAACACACGTGTGTACCCATGTGTCTGGTGCAAGACCCTGTGTAAGAACTTTGAGATGCTATCACATGTGGATCGTAATGGCAAGACCAGCTTGTTCTGTTCCCTGTGCTGTACCACTTCTTACAAAGTGAAGCAGGCAGGGCTCACTGGTAGGTGCAAAGCCCTCTTCTCTGAGGTCCCTGCTGGCCTTCCTTCTACTTCCCATATTCCCCTTGTAGAGTTAATTTCTGCTGCCCAACCTTGGCCCCAGCCACATCTTCCCGTGGACTTTCTATTCATCTCTGCCCTACCTTACACCTTCTATGTGCTCTCTCTTCCTCTTTTCTCTTTCTTTCTCTCTTTCTTTCTATGCCCCAGGCCCTCCCCGACCCTGCAGCTTCTGCCGCCGCAGCCTCTCTGACCCTTGTTACTACAACAAAGTTGATCGCACAGTCTACCAGTTCTGCAGCCCCAGCTGCTGGACCAAGTTCCAGGTACTCCAGACCCTGGACCAGGGATAAAGGGAGTGGCAGCAGGGAAAGGGTAGGAGAACTGGGATAGGTAGACCTGGGTAGAGCAAAGAGCAAGCCTGATTCCCCTCTCCTCCCACACTGCACACATCTTGCCCCCTTATCTGTCTTCCTTCCCTCCAGCGTACTAGCCCTGAGGGGGGCATTCACCTGAGCTGTCACTACTGCCATAGCCTCTTCAGTGGCAAGCCTGAGGTCTTGGAGTGGCAGGTAAGATTCCCCCCCCCCCGCCCCCAACCTACATCTTGCCACATGTTGGAAGAGGTCTTCTCAAGTTGTGCCTATCAGGCGCAGATGTGGTAGCTTTGCCCTCCCTGCCCTGTGTTTCCACCTCAGGACCTGGTCTTCCAGTTCTGCTGCCGTGATTGCTGTGAGGACTTCAAGCGGCTTCGGGGTGTGGTATCCCAGTGCGAGCACTGCCGGCAGGAAAAGCTCCTGCATGAGAAACTCCGATTCAGTGGGGTAGAGAAAAGCTTCTGCAGTGAAGGTAAGGGAGTGAGCTAGGCCCCCAAGGCCCTGTCTCCTAGGACAAGGGAGGAGAGCAAGAAAGGAGCAAGGCCTAGAAGGCAGGGCGCAAGGTAGGGCCTTATCACGATGCTCTACCTTACTTATGCTAAGGCTTTAGGCACAGGACTGTTTTGAAGTTTCAGATGTAGCACTTTGGAAAGACTAGGTCTAACACCCGTGAGTAACTCTGTCTCTGGGCTCTCTTTCCTGTTCTCGCCTTTCTAGGCTGTGTGCTGCTGTACAAGCAAGATTTTACTAAGAAGCTGGGATTATGCTGTATCACTTGTACTTACTGCTCCCAAACCTGTCAGCGCGGAGTCACTGAGCAACTGGAGGGCAGCACCTGGGACTTTTGCAGTGAGGACTGTAAGACCAAGTACCTGTTATGGTACTGCAAGGTAAGGAGAGTCGACATGTCAGAAAGAAGGCGGCAGGGGTATGAACTGTTGTACTGGCATCAGCACCAGCTCTCCAGGGAGGGGAGCTGACCTCTCCAATCTCTAAGCCTGTCTCCAAAGAGAGAAACATGGCTTGTCATAGAGGAGGGTCCAGCACATTTGCAAGAGGCAGGTCTGACCATTCTGTCACTGCCCTCAGGCTGCCCGGTGCCATGCCTGTAAGCGCCAGGGGAAGCTGCTGGAAACCATCCACTGGCGTGGGCAAATCCGTCATTTCTGCAACCAACAGTGTCTGCTGCGCTTCTACAGCCAGCAGAACCAACCCAACTTGGATACCCAGAGTGGACCGGAAAGCCTCCTGAACAGTGAGTCTGGGGCAGTGCTACTCTGCTAGAACTGGCCTGGGCTCTTCTAGTTTTGGGTGGAGCCCCTTTGTCCTCAGTTTGCAATTAATTACCCTGGCCAGAGTGCCTGGTATTATGCTCCTTTTATCTTTTGGGTCCTTCTGGGGATTGTTTAAATCTTGGCGTGAGAGTCTACTGGTTCTCTGTAAGGATGTATAGTTTAAGGTGTACCCAGATAGGATGGGACTTGTAGTGGATATGGTTAGTTTTCAGAGAAAACTAAGCTTTATCATTAGTGTCACAGAGACCATTTCTAGAATGTTAGCCTTGTGCATCAGTCATTGTACCCACACTTAACTCCTAAATAGAAGGTATAAAGTGAGGGGCAGGAGGTGGTAGTATTACTTTCTTTTTTTTTTTTTTTCGAGACAGGGTTTCTCTGTGTAGCCCTGGCTGTCCTGGAACTTACTCTGTAGACCAGGCTGGCCCAGAACTCAGAAATCTGACTGCCTCTGCCTCCCAAGTGTTGAGATTAAAGGTATGTGCCACCACTGCCCGGCTGGTAGTCTCAGTCTCTCTCTCTCTCTCTCTCTCTCTCTCTCTCTCTCTCTCTCTCTCTCTCTCTCGTTTTTTGAGACAGGGTTTCTCTGTGTAGCCCTGGCTGTCCTGGAACTCACTCTGTAGACCAGGCTGGCCTTGAACTCAGAAATCCGCCTGCCTCTGCCTCCCAAGTGCTGGGATTACAGGCGTGCACCACCACGCCTGGCTTGTAGTATTGCTTTCTAAATGTAGAGTTTCATTCTTTTTGGTCGTCAGAAACAGAGAATCTTCTTAGGTATTGTTTCTGGGACCCAGAGAAGACTAGACCTGAGGTAGGAAGGAAGAGAAATCCTAGACTTCCTATTTCTCTTTAATGTGCTCTTTCATAAAACGCCCCTAGGGGGAAAAAATGGTGAGGCAAACAGTTCCTCCAGGAAGAGCATTTATTTGTTTGTTTCTACAGGTCAGTCTTCTGAGGCAAAGCCCCAGACACCCTCTCAAACCAAAGTGGAAAACAACAACACAGTGAGGACCCCAGAGGAGAATGGGAATTTGGGCAAGGTCAGACAAAAGCCAAGAGGAAGGGTTGTCTCAGAGGAGGGGACTGCAATTGACAGAACTAACACTCCTTTGATGCTCTAGATCCCTGTGAAGAGAGTAGTTCCAAGCATGGCCTGCCCTCCACCCCCACCACCCCCAGCAACACCCCGAAAAAACAAAGCTGCCATGTGTAAGCCACTGATGCAGAACCGGGGAGTCTCCTGCAAGGCGGAAACGAAATCCAAAGGAAGTCAGACAGGTGAGTGCCGTGTATCCCACGGCCTGTATTCCTACATCCTGAGCCTCCAGCCTTAGGTCCGGGAACTGGACCAGGGCATTCCTTAGGCAGCTCGCTCTTTGTCGGGTTTGTGATACTGAACACGTTTAGAGCTTTTGGGGATAACAAATGAGCATCAGGTCCTAGGTCAGATGTCACTCATCTGGAAAGGATGCTAACAAGACTTTTCTTGTCTGCAGAAGAGTGGAAGCCACAAGTGATTGTGCTGCCCATCCCAGTGCCCATATTTGTGCCAGTGCCTATGCATCTATACTGCCAGAAAGTCCCGGTGCCTTTCTCGATGCCTATCCCGGTAACTGTCTGTGCTCTTCCCGGCCAGCCCTCCTCCTTTACCCTTCTAGGATTGAGACCTACCCTCTCTGGCTGTCTCATAAGCTGGTACCCTTGTCCACTGGCATTTAGTTGGGATTTGTGCCTCCAGGTGCCTGTGCCCATGTTCTTGCCCACTACTTTGGAGAGCACAGAGAAGATCGTGGAGACCATTGAGGAGCTGAAGGTGAAAATCCCTTCCAACCCCTTGGAGGCTGACATCCTGGCCATGGCAGAAATGATTGCAGAAGCTGAAGAGCTAGACAAGGCCTCTTCTGATCTTTGCGGTATGCAGTACATAGTGGTGAGGGTGGAAACAGTGTTTCCGGTCCATCTGCCTAGGAGGGTGTGGGTCTGGTCTTGGTGCTAAGTGGGGGTGTCTGGGATCAGCCTCTGAAAGCCTGTGTGGGGATTGGACAAGAGCTGCAGTGACTGAGCTGACTTCTCTGGCTCCCAGATCTGGTGAGCAACCAGAGTGCAGAGGGACTTCTGGAAGACTGTGACCTGTTTGGGACAGCTCGGGATGATGTCCTGGCCATGGCTGTTAAGATGGCTAATGTCTTAGATGAGCCTGGGCAAGACTTGGAGGCTGATTTCCCCAAGAGTAAGTAGGGTTTAAGGCATGCCCACTGAATATAGTAGCATTTGCATCATTAGGAAAGAAGTGTTTCTTGTAACCCTGAGTATGACTCTAAACCATACTCGTTAAGACAGGATATTCTTGCCGGGCGGTGGTGGCGCACGCCTTTAATCCCAGCACTTGGGAGGCAGAGGCAGGTGGATTTCTGAGTTCGAGGCCAGCCCAGTCTACATAGAGTGAGTTCCAGGACAGCCAGAGCTACACAGAGAAACCCTGTCTCGAAAACCGAGAAAAAAAGAAAAAAAGAAAAAAAGAAAAAAAAAACAGAGGACAGGATATTCTTATTGTTTTGTTTAAATTTTTTGAGGTAGAGTCTCATATATAGCTCAGGCTATCCTCAAGCTTTCTCTATAGCTGAGGATGACCTTGATCCTCCTGCCTGGATTTTAGGTGTGTACTACCACTCCTACTTTATATGGTTCTGGAAGTCGAACCCAGGGCTTCATGTATACTAAGCTACACGCCCTAGCCTTTGTCATTTATTTTTAGTTGCGTGTGAATGCGTGGGTATTTGTGGATGTTCATGTGTATATGTGCCCATGCTGAGTCCAGAGGAAACCTTGGATGCCATCCTTCAAGCGCTGTCCACCTCCTTCACTACCTGGGAACTTGCCAAGTAGGCTAGACTGACTGGTCAGCAAGCCCCCGGGCTGCGCGTGTCCTTGTTTCCGCTGGAATTACAAGTGCATGCTACCATGCCTGGCTTCTCCTGTGGCATCAACTCAGGTCCTCATGCTGGCCTGGCAAGCACTTTATCAACTGAGCCATCTCCCTTGTCCCCATTGTCTGTCACCATTTTTATGTGTCGGTTCAGTCATGTAAAGTATATTCATATTGCTTGGGTTTGTAGGAATTAAAACCAGGGCCTTATATATGTTAGGCAAGCTCTACTACTGAGCTATATCCCAGCCCTATTTTTTTGCTTTTTATTTTGAGAGAGGGTCTGAGTTGTCCAGGTTGGCTTTGAACTCCTTCTGTGGCCCAGAAAGTCCTGTACGACCATATGTAGCTTGTGTCTGGCATGTATCTTATCTTTCATATTGCTTTACTGGTTCCTGTTGAGTTCAATGAGGCCAACCCAGTGGTTCCTCTTGAGTTGAATGAGCAAGTCGCAAGGATGGGATAGGAGGACGTCAGAGTTGAGACCTAAAGAAGTTAATTTCTTCTTTCTGCCCCTTCTATTAGATCCTTTGGACATTAATCCAAGTGTAGACTTCCTCTTTGATTGTGGCCTTGTAGGGCCTGAGGATGTATCTACTGAACAGGACCTTCCTAGAGCCATGAGGAAGGTGAGAACTGGGGTTACTGTATAAATGACGGGCTGCTCTCAGAGCCACGCAAGAAAGTTTAATGTGACCTTCCCTGGCCTCCTCTCTCTAACACTAGATGTCCTGAGACCTAGCCACCAAAGTTGGCTTTTCTCTCAGTAAAGAAGACCATCAAAGTTCTTCTGGGGCTCTCTGCCTTGGAAGCCTTCTGTGTTCTTATACCAGTGCCCCCGTTCCTGACGGCGAGTGCTGCCCTGACTAGCTGCCATGCTGCCCTGGCTTGGCTTTGCCACCTTGCTCCTTTCATCTTCCTTTCCAGGGTCAGAAGAGGCTGATGCTTTCTGAAAGCTGCTCCAGGGACTCTCTGAGCAGCCAGCCGAGTTGTACTGGTCTCAACTATTCATACGGTGTCAATGCTTGGAAATGCTGGGTACAGTCAAAATACGCCAACGGAGAGACCAGCAAAGGTGATGAGCTACGCTTTGGCCGTAAGTACTTGGGAGGAAGAGGGCACAGAGAGGGAAAGAAAAGGCTCTATAGCCAGGGTCAGCTGAAGATACCTAGGAGTAGGAAGGGTGTGATCACTTACGGCTTCCCCATCCAGTAAAGACAGCTAACAGTTGTAGACTAAAGGGAGAACCTGTCTCAGTCCAAGGCTGTGGACTCCTTTTGTAATTCATTTTTTATTGGATATTTTCTTTATTTACATTTCAAAAGTTATTCCCTTTCCTGGTTTTCCCACCCTCCCCTCCCTGAAGAGTTGTTGGTGGAGCTAAATGAAATTCTCCAAACGAGCTTTTCTTAACCCTGTCCTCTACTTCATGTCACTGCAGCCAAACCCATGCGTATCAAGGAGGATATCCTCGCCTGCTCAGCTGCTGAGCTCAACTATGGGCTGGCCCAGTTTGTGAGAGAAATTACTCGACCCAATGGTGAACGATATGAACCTGACAGTATCTACTACCTGTGTCTTGGCATTCAGCAGGTAACACTCACACACCACCTGATTTTCCTCTCACTTTCCACAGTGTGCAGGATTCTACTGGAACTGTTTCTAAGCCATTCCTCCTTGTCACTTGTCTCTGACCCTGAAGAGGCAGCTTGCTTGAATTTCCTATGACAGATAGACACCAATGACCTCCTAACATCAGAGCTTCATCCTGGGACCCTTGTTCAAGCATCACTGCTGATTGCTATCTGGGTCATCCAGGTCACCCTTGAATCATGTTTTGAGGAAGGATGTGGGGGCTGAGTTCCTTGCATAGTTAGTGTTTAGCTCTGCCCAGGGTGAGGTTAGCAGCTAGGACTTGATGAGGGTATCTGAGCTTGTGAGGACCATCTCCAAGCCTCTGCCTCTCTCAGCAGAGCGTCAGTACGTCAGCAATGTCGAAACACCTGAGGGAGAGCACACCGGGTCATCTACTCAAGCGGCTGGTTCGCACCCTCTTTTAATTATCGAGGACCATGACTGCAGCTTTCATCACCGTGCTCTTTCCTCTAGGTCCTGGAGTCTAGGACCTACAGCCTAGCTTTATGTATGTCTGTTTTTCTTTCTTTAGTATTTGCTGGAAAATAACCGAATGGTGAACATTTTCACGGACCTTTACTACTTGACTTTCGTTCAAGAACTCAACAAGTCTCTGAGTACCTGGCAGCCCACACTCCTCCCCAACAGTAAGGGGCAGAACTTAGCAATCCCTTCTCCTCTCTCCCCTCCTTCCAACACACCACTGCAAGAGTCCTGTACTGGCTGGCCTGTTACTCTTCACTCAGGGTTCAAGGGTAGGAGTATGTACCTGGATGCCTCGGGGTTTCAGGGTAATGGAGCCAGAGTCCTTGCCCTTGAGCATGAGGAGGAGAACCACTGTGGTGATGCATGCCTAGAATCCTAGCGCCAGGGAGGCTGAGGCAGAATTGTGAGTTCTTGGCCAGCCTGGTGTACTAAGATATTGCCATTTTTTAAAGAAAAGAACATGAGTTGGATGGACTTGGTGGTATATGCATTTAATCCCAGCACTTGGGAGGCAGAGGCAGTTGGAACACTTTGAGTTTGAGGCTAGCCTAGTCTACATAGTAGGTTCCAGACCAGCCAGAGCTACATAGGGAAACCATATTTTGTTTTTGTTTTTTGATAGAAACACTAAAAGGGAAGATAAAAAGAGGGTCAAGACTTCATCTCATCCAGCTGCAATAATTTGTGCCTATAGTTCTGGATACTTGGGAGACTGAGACAAGATCTCAAGTTCAAGGCTAGCCTGAGCTACCTCGGGGGAAATCTTTTCTTAAAAAGAGAAAGAGGGGGGAAAAAAAGACTCAGCTTATCTTATCTCTGGGACCAGAAATAGTCCAGGTTTCGGTGATAAGTTGATAAAAAAGAAAGCAAGATGTGGGAATTCTAAGTTTCGTGTCTACTTGCATATGACTTAGAGGTAGTCAGAGAAGTGTCTCATGGAGGTAGAAAGTATATAAAAAATGCCCAGTTCCAGAACAGGCAAGGTCGCCGGGCGGTGGTGGCGCACGCCTGTAATCCCAGCACTTGGGAGGCAGAGGCAGGTGGATTTCTGAGTTTGAGGCCAGCCTGGTCTACAGAGTGAGTTCCAGGACAGCCGAAGCTACACAGAGAAACCCTGTCTCAAAAAACAAAAACAAAAAAACAGAACAGGCAAGGTCACACAGAAAAACCCTGTCTCAACACCCCCAGCCTCAGATAATCCTAGTCCTTCTGTGTAGGTCAGGTACCAGGATTTATTTATATGCAGTAAGAAGCCCACAGTTAAGTGTATGTATGTGCTGGGCAGTGGTGGCGCACGCCTTTAATCCCAGCACTTGGGAGGCAGAGGCAGGCAGACTTCTGAGTTAGAGGCCAGCCTGGTCTACAGAGTGAGTTCCAGGACAGCCAGGGCTACACAGAGAAACCCTGTCTCGAAGAATGCCCCCCTCCAAAAAAAAAAAAAGTATATGTATGTTAGGAACTCAGATGGCTTTGGGAAGCCGACCCCCTGTGTTTTTTCTCTTTGTCCATCACAGATACTGTATTCTCCCGTGTGGAGGAAGAACACCTCTGGGAGTGCAAGCAACTGGGGGTTTATTCTCCCTTTGTCCTCCTCAACACCCTCATGTTCTTCAACACTAAGTTTTTTGGACTGCAGACAGCTGAGGAGCACATGCAGCTGTCTTTCACTAATGTGGTACGGCAGTCTCGCAAGTGTACCACGCCTCGGGGCACCACAAAGGTGGTGAGCATCCGCTACTATGCCCCAGTCCGACAGAGGAAAGGCCGAGGTATGAGGCTCTCCCCTTCCTTTGCTTTTTGTACTTTATGTTCTTTTTCATGGCATTCCCACCATACCCCTGCTTTGCCACTCGCGTCCCTCTGCATTTGCAGAAAAGATGAAAACAGGTCTTCTGATGGACACTGGCTGGCTGTTTCATAATAGGAGGGCAGTCAACTGTTTCTCACCTTCGTCATTTCTGGGCAATTTGTTTGCTTGCCTTCTTTTGAGAGAATGAGGTTGAGCAGGTAGTAAGCTGTTAGCTGTGTCTGATCATCAGGGAGTGTTGAGAGTGAATAAAAAACTTTTCATGATTCAAAACCTGCGTCCCGAGGACTGGAAACAAGACTCAGTCAGTAAAACACATATTGGGGCCACATAGCCATGAGCCCCTGAGTTTGGAGCCCCCTAGCACCCAAGTGAACCTAGGCACAGTGGGTGGTCTATGTCTGTAACCTAGAGCTAGAGCAGGCAGGGTGGAGACAGGCAGCGTCCCCAGAGCTCATTGTCCAGCTAGTTGGTGAGCTCCAGGCTCAGTGACAGTCTGTCTCAGCATGAGGTAGAGGGGATAGCCAAAGGTACCAAATGTCCATCTCTGCTTCCACATGTACAACACAAACACCAACTCACGAATGCCCCCCAAAATAACAATCAAATAAAAACTGTACAGAGGTAGAAAAAGAAACTACATTTTGGTTCCCATTCTCTTTGGCTCTGGAATTCTGACCTGTGATTTGCCAGGTCCCTTCTATGGGCCTCTATTTAACCTGATGTACAAAGGTTGTGGCCATCTTTGTTTGTTTTTAAGTGTATGTGTGTATTTGTGTGTATGTATGCATTTTCATGAGAAATTTTCATTTTGTTTTATTTGTTTGTTTGTTTTAGAGACAGGGTTTCTCTGTAAAGCCCTGGCTGTCCTGGAACTCACTCTGTAGACCAGGCTGGCCTCGAACTCAGAAATCCACCTGCCTCTGCCTCCCAAGTGCTGGGATTAAAGGCATGCGCCACCACTGCCTGGCTTGAGGATATGTTTGTTTGTTTGTTTGTTTGTTTAAGTACATTGTAGCTGTCATTAGACACACCAGAAGAAAGCATCACATCTTGTTACAGATGGTTGTGATCTACCATGTGGTTGCTGGGAATTGAACTCAGGACCTCTGGAAGAGCAGTCAGGGCTCTTAACCACTGAAACATCTCTCCAGCCCTGTGGCCATCATTTTAACAAATCTGTTTTACCAATTATTTTGTCTACCTTCTGAGATCACCTCTTTAATATATCACCTTGGGAGTTAGTGTAAACACTCGGGCAGGAAGAACTGGGGAGGGCCGTAGAAGAATACACTGATAGGATGTTTGGCTAACAACTTCTGCTCTCCCTCCCTCCCTCCCTCCCTCCCTCCCGCCCTCCCTCCCTCCCTCCCGCCCTCCCTCCCTCCCTCCCTTCTTTCCCTTGTTGTTTCTTTTGTAACAATGGAGGTAGAACCCAGAGCCTTGTCTGTGCTAGGCAACCACCCTTCCGTCTAGCCACACTCCCAGCCCTTCGCTATTCTCCCTTTTTTTCTTTATGAAGCTGTATTTGGTGATCCTGCAGCCTTATCTCAGTGTCCTTGACTGTGCTCTGGGAGGTGGCTCATCTGGCCGAGTTCTAAAGAGTCTGGGTCATTTCTCCCCACTATAGACACAGGCCCTGGAAAACGAAAGAGAGAAGATGAAACTATCTTAGAGCAGCGTGAGAATCGCATGAATCCCCTCCGCTGCCCCGTCAAGTTCTATGAGTTCTATCTCTCAAAATGGTGAGTGTATAAGAATAACTTACCATGTAGACCTAAGAGGCCTGCTTTGCCTTAGTACTACTGATGTCTGTCTTCCCATCCCCATCCCCACTCTTATAGTCCTGAAAGCCTCCGGACTCGAAATGATGTGTTCTATCTGCAACCTGAACGCTCCTGCATTGCCGAGTCACCTCTCTGGTATTCTGTGATTCCCATGGACCGAAGCATGTTGGAGAGCATGCTCAATCGCATTCTAGCTGTGCGTGAGATATATGAGGAGCTGGGTCGTCCTGGGGAAGAAGACCTAGATTAAACCCATGTGGTACCTTGTATCCATCTATCACATCAGTGTCTGTCCTGTGGGGTAACTGGCCCAAGAACCAATGCTATCCATTCTGAAGGGCCCTGACCGGTTCCTTCTAGTCTCTCCTTCCCTGCCTTTCCCAGGACCCCTGCCTTTAATCTTCTTTCATACCACTTGATTATCATGGGGCCCCAGTGTACTTCAGGGGCTAGTCCTCCAGTGGTGGGTGTGAACCTGGTAGTTCATTTTGTTTATGTAAACCCTTTCTGCTAGGGCCTGACTTTGATGGAGTGATGATAGCTCTGGTGATCCTGTTGGCTTTGGGTTTCCTGACCTACATCTATGTAGATGAAGCCCTGTGCTCTTAGGTCTGACCTAGGGAAGAACCCAGCTGCCTTCTCTGCCTTTCCTCTATCTTTCCTCTTCCCCTGTACCATGTGAAAGGGTCTTGTCTGAGAGGTCTGAAAGTGAGGGGACCATTTACCTAAAGCACAGAGCTCAGACACTCTTATCCCTCCTGAGAGAGTAATTGTTGACACCCTTCACTCCCTTGCCCCTTACCCGACTGACCCTTCCAGCACCACTCGGTGCTACAGTTTCTCAAGGGTTCCACATACTTTCTTTTCCTCAAAGGCAGAGAATGACTCAATCTGGAGAGCAGACTCCTATTGTGCAGATGATTCCTGTCCCCTTTGTTTATGTGTTTGTCTCTTTCTGCCATCTTAAGGTGGCACAAACCATGGTGTCAACATGCTTAGCCCCTCTGTAACTGCCTCCCTTTAGTTCCATGAACAGCTCCCAAGGCAAAAATGGCCTTCTCACTTGGATTGGGGCTGGGTTCCCCAATGTTTTATCCCCTTACCATCAGAACCAGGCCCGCAATATGGGGTCCTAGGCCATCCAGGATGGGGTTTGTGGTCAAAAGATAGGTGAGGAGTTGTGGGCCAGGGTCCTGCTCCTACTGCCTACGTCTTCTCTTCCCCATCTTACCTTTGTGGGCCCAGAAAGATTAGTGTCTGGCAGAGGGAGCACCCAGTTCTTTCCCTGTTGGCTTTGCTGCTCCCAAGCCTTCTTTTTGTGTTTTTATAACTGTCATCAGTTTAGCCACTGTTAAAATGTATATATTGTACTGAGGTGCCTGGCCTGTTCCTTCAGTGAGCCATGCCCACCCTTGTGTTGTAGTGAGAAACTGTTGTCACAACTAACTTGTCTCTGGAGTTGTTTCAAATAAAGAGTTAAAATTGTCCTTCGCTTTCTCTGGGGAACGGGAGATCTGGCGTTGGAGAGTGGAAGAGGAAAGAGAGAGCACTGCATTTTTGAGGATTATGCTTACTCCAATGAACATCAGAAAGTTGGTCCTCTTGTCATACATGTTCAGATACATCAGAAAAAAATATTTTTCAATAGCCATTTATTGAGCTAGAGTTGCTTATGTCTATAATCCCAGAAGTTGGGAGGTAGAGGCAGGAAATTAGGAATTCAGTCATCCTTGGCTACAGGTGGAGTTCAAAGCCAACCTAAGTTATGTGAAGCCATGTCACGAAATGGGGACAGGGGCTGGAGATGTAGTTCAGTGGTAGATTGTTTGCTCAGCATGCACAAAATCCTGGATCCAGTCCTTAGCAACACATAGAACTGAGGACAAGTCTGTTATCCCAGCATCCTCTCAAGGTCATCTTTAGTTATAAAGTTCGAGACCAACCTGGGCTACATGAGATTCTGTCTCAACAAAACAAACAAAAACAAAAACTGAGGTAGCTATCACTTAGTTTAAGGACTTAGATTACATGGGTGTATCAAGAAAGACATTGGGTGGTGAGAGAGAGAGAGAGAGAGAGAGAGAGAGAGAGAGAGAGAAAGAGAAATGAGAGAATGGTATGCAAATGCTCAGGGTCCTAAATTTGGTGGCACAGTGCCTTTAATCCCAGCACTTGGGAGAGCCAGGCAGCTGGATCTCTGTGAGTTTGAGGTCAGCCTGGTTTACATACTGAGGTCAGTCCAACCAGGACTACAGAAGGAGAGCCTGTCTTAAACAAAAGCCAAACTAAAACAAAACAATAGCATCAACAATGTTTCTCATTAACAAAGAAAGGAGAAGAGAAAAACAGGAGGCACTCCGAGTCTGAGAGGCCAAAGGCATAAGCACGAGATGGTTGTTTTCACAGACCAGGCCAAGGTGGAATCTATTCAGTTTACTTTCTCTGTCTCCCATTCGCAGCAGGACCCAGAGCCACCATCCCCCTCTGCCACCTTCCTCTGTTGGGACAGAGAAGGAAGAATCTGATATTTATTTAGCTAAATTTTTATGTGGTGCCAACCTTGTCTAGTCACTAGGATAGATACAAAGTAGTTATTTATAACCACTTGGGCTCCTCGTGTTTAAGTCCCTAGTCTGACAGAAAAAGGCTAGGCTGGAACTAGACAATGGAAGGAAGTTAGAAAGCTATTGTTCTTAGGGTCTCAGAAGTTGTGGGTTGGCGTCTGTGTTACCCCTGAGAGCGAGTGGCTCCTCTAAGTTTGCATTCTACAGGATACTGCTCATCCCCATTCTAACTCTGGGAAAGATGCTCAGATCCACAAACTAACCAGGCTCCAGAGTTAGGGTCTCAATTCTCTCTTCAGAGGTGACGCGAGAGCTGGATTTTCCTGTTTCCAAAAAGGAGTGGGCACTAGTAGAGATAGAGCAATCAGTGTGAACAAAGTCGAGAAGGAGGCACAATACAAGGAGAGAGAGAGAGAGAGAGAGAGAGAGAGAGAGAGAGAGAGAGAGAGATGGAAGCTGGCTGTAGGGAAATAGGAAGATTTCCTGGAAAGAATGCGGACATGAGGACGATGGGCAGTTCTGCTGGGAAATGCAGATCAGACTGGAAAAAGCATTCGCTGTTATGTCCTGTCCTGCCCTGCTAGGACCGATTTCACCCAAGATTTTCCATGTTTTTGCAACAAAAAGTCAGCAAGCCAAGAAAACTTTCCTCACTTTTGACAAGCTGGGGTGCTCAGACCTGATCCTAAATAGTATTCTCTCTATGCTTTACCCTAGAAGCAGAGGAAAGCCATTACAAGGCTATCCCAGTGTTGGCATGGTGGCACAGGCTTATATTCCCAGCACCCAGAGGACAGAGGCGGGAGACTCACAGATTCAAGGCTAGCCTGGTCTATACCTTAAGGGGAAAGAAGCAAGAGCTGAGGATGTAACTCTGGTAGAACATTGTCTAACATGTACAAGGCTCTGGGTTTGCTCCTGAGCACCACAATAAAATAAAATAAAATAAAATAAAATAAAATAAAATAAAATAAAATAAAATAAAATAAAATAAAATAAAATAAAACAAAATAAAACAAAATAAAATAAGGACTTTCACAAAGAAATGGAAGCACAACACAAGTCCATGGCTGTGAGTGTGTGTGTGCGCGCGCGCGCGCGCAACATATAAACACACATAAGTAAGTAAGTGTGAAGAGTGTGTATTTGGAGGCCAGAGGTCAAGGTCAGGTCTCTTCCTCAATCACGCTCCACCTTAACAAAGCCTCTCAACGAACCTGGAACTCTTCACCGGCCGTTGATGGCTCCAGGGAACCTCCTGTCTCTGACTCCCCAGGGCTGGGATTATAGGCACATTCCGATATACCCTACTCTTGTTTTCTATTTATTTCATTAATTAATTAATTAATTTTGAGACATTCTCACTACATAGCCCTGGCTAGCCTGAAATTCACTATGTAGTCATGAGTCTGCATCCCCCAGTGCTAGGATAAAAGCATATACTTCTGTGCCTGATGTCTGTACCCTACTTTAAAGTAGCTGTTGGTGTTTGAACCCAGGTCCTCATGCTTGTGTGTGTGTGTGTGTGTGTGTGTGTGTGTGTGAAGCATTTTACTCACTGAGACATCGTCCCCAGTTCCAAGGCTTGATGCTTTTAAAAAAACTATTTTTAATTATGTGTGTGTAGGGGCATGAATTTGTATGAGCACACAAGTACGGTGTCTATGGAATCCAAAAGGGACTGTCAGAGCCTCTGAAGCTCTTGTGACCTGCCCAAAGTGAGTGCTGGGGATTGAACTTGGGTCCTCTGTAGGGACAGCAAGTAAGCACTCTTAACCACTGAGCCATCTTTTAGTCCCACCATGACTTCATGTCTTATCTGCTTGAAACAAGGTCTCACTAGGTATCCCTGGCTGGCCTAGAACTCAATATGTGGACCAGTTTGGCCTCAGACTCACAGAGATCCACCTGTTTTTTTTAGTGCTGGGATTAAAGGTGTGGCCTGGTGGCCTTATGTTTTAAGGTGGCTGTCATATGTGGATGAGACGCACAAGGACAAGTCACTAAGGAAGCCTGATGGCCAGTCCAGGGGGAATATATGGCCCAGATGAAGGTGATGTCCTTTGCCTTCAGCACCTGGCTCGCTGGAATTCCAGTTCCAGTTCTTGGCTCCTTCTTTCCTAGCTGAGTGATGTGGATGAGTTATTTATTCTACATGGGCCTGTTTCCTCGTCTGTAAAATGGGAACATCATGGTGCTCACCCAAAGGAAGGGTGAAGGTTAAAGGAGATAATGGTTAATACAGTGCCTGGCACAGAACAAGCACTTTAGTAAGAATTAAGTCCCGAGCTATACCTTATCAGTTAGGACATTATGGCTATGATAGAAAAGAGAGAGGAGGAAGAAAGGGATTTGACAAAGATCCGAAGAGCCGCATGTGTCTGTCCGGCAAATTGCCTATATTGTTGTGGGAATGAGTTCAGGTTGGAGTTAATTCTCCCAGGGATTTTTGTTGGAGGTGGCAGGTGGCAAGGTTACTGAGGATGAGACCTAGGACGGCGTCTAGGCCAGCCGCTCTACCACCCGCTGACAGTATCCTAAGCCGCCCGCTCCCCCTCCCCTCCCTGCCTGCCCCCTTTAACCTTTTTGTTGACAGAGAGTCTTACTAAGTTTGCCCAAGCCAGTCTTTCTTGAACTTATCAGCCTTGGTATTTGGGGAATTAAAGGCTTTGTCCCTTGAAGGGAGGCCAGTGGGGAACAGAAAAAGACAAGAGGGAGGCTGGAGGTCCCTAGCTCAGCAGAAGAGCCCTTGATTAGCATGATTAAGGACTAGGATCCTTCCCCAGCAGGGGGGCGAGAGGGCAGAAAAGCGAGAAAGGGACTTTAAGAGGTCATTGCTGGGTTGAGCAGAGAAAGGATGAATTTCAAAAGATTTATCTTGAGAGAAGGCCCTCGGGGGAGGGAGGGGCGAGTGGGGGCGGGGCTTAAGAGCACTGGCTGCTCTTTTAGAGACAGAGAGGTTCAATTCCCAGTTTACAACAACCTGTTGACTCCAATTCTAGGGGATCTGAGGCCCTCTTCTGGCCTCTGGATACTATGCAGGAAAGTGGTGTACCCACATGCAGCCACATCTAAAAATTAAATCAAATTAAGGTGAAAAGCTCATCTTTTTTTTTTTTTTTGCCCGTAGGAAAAGTTTATTTTAACCTTATCTAAACTTGTTTCAGTCAACAGTCCAGTAACACTGTCTTCTCAATCCTATACTCCCTCTCTGTAAGGCTGTTCCTGGGAGCCAGTCAGTCATGAGGGGAGAAGTCAGAAGAGGAACTACTTTCAAGTCGAAGTAGACAATAACTTTTGCCTTCCCTCTTAATGTGCTAATAGTTGTGTCTAAAAAAATATGCAGTTCTTAGAAAGGTAGCACTTCTGATTTCTTTATTATCTGTAACCCTTGGAAACTAATCATGTGAAACTACAAAATTAGCAAATGTCTTGAAATCTGTATATAAAACATAAATTACCTCTAATTGCAAACTCTCATTTATTAGTGTACCACTCAATCTTAAAAAATAAAGAGGAAAAGCAAAAAAAGAAGAAAGAAAAATGGCTCTAAAGCTAGTCTGACACCATTCTTTACAAAAGGAGACTGCTCCTTCTAACTGCACCCACCCACAGCCCAGGCTCAGAACACTCCACTTAATTGTCTTGGTCGTGGACGTTTCCGAGATGAGATTTTATATTTCGCTCCCACACTTTCTGGTTATCGGAAAAGCCGTGCTTTCCTGTATTGAAGGAGTTTGGTCCGGCCGATGTTGGTGTGTCCCTTCCGGTGTTCTTCATCCTCATCTTTGCGTCTGGGGGCATTCCCTCTGGCTCACTATCTTCATCTTCATTGAAAGCTGCTGCTACTGAAAGAGTTTTTGGAGCAGGAGTTGGACCTGTTTCCCTAGGCTTACTGGCTCCGAGTCTAATGGAGATGGCGGAGGCTTTCCTTGCCGTCTGACTACCTATGGCAAATCCAAACTTGGGACA
The DNA here is from genome assembly GCA_964023405.1 of Apodemus agrarius. Taxonomy (NCBI): domain Eukaryota; kingdom Metazoa; phylum Chordata; class Mammalia; order Rodentia; family Muridae; genus Apodemus; species Apodemus agrarius. The sequence continues at coordinate 63,967,539 of OZ030010.1, read as the reverse complement.
TCTTTGTAGGCTTTGTTGGGAGGTCTGCGACTTCGTCCTCCGCTGGTCGCTTTTCAGCGCTGCGACTGGAACTTTCCCCTCCATTACTGGAAGAAACAGTCTTAGTTTTCACAGGTTTTTCTGCTTCTTCTTCAGGTCCTCCGGTGGCTCCGGCTCGCTGCGGCTTCTCAGGCTTCTCCTCTCCCGCCTTCCCATCCGCCATGTTCCCCGCCGCGGCCTCCCCCTGCAGCCCGGGCAAGCGAAAAGCTCATCTTAACTTAGACATTTGAAGGCTGGGATTTTTGAATAAATGTTTCTCCCTGATGGCCTCACTTGAGATTGGCAATTTCTGCATCCCAGAATGGCATCTTCCTGTAGCCTGGACTAGCTCACCATCTCTCCTGAACTCAGGGAATCAATCACCTGCACATTTTCTTTTTCCATCAGGTTAATACTTAGGGATATTTTACTATAATGAACTCTGTGCCGCCGACGACACACTACAGTGCCTCCTCAAGCTTCAAAGAATGATTTCTTTGGGACAAAAGCAATGGTGCGCCGGGCGTGGTGGCACACGCCTGTAATCCCAGCACTTGGGAGGCAGAGGCAGGCGGATTTCTGAGTTCGAGGCCAGCCTGGTCTACAGAGTGAGTTCCAGGACAGCCAGGGCTACATAGAGAAACCCTGTCTCGAAAAAAACCAAAAAACCAAAAAAAAAAAAAAAAAAAAAAAAAGCAATGGTGCAGTACTTTCCCAAACATGTATACTGTCTTGGGGGTCTATCATCTGCACCCCTTCTCTCCCTCCAAAGAGATTTATAGGAAGGAAATAATACAAACTTGGGCTTGGGATAGCCCAGGGCTTTGTTGTCACATTGCGTTGGAACAGTGTCTTGCTATAGTTCAGGTGGGCAATAAACACCTCTATCCTCTGCCCTAGCCTCCTGAGAGCTAGGATTATAGACAGGCTGCCTGCATTTAAATTCTAGTTCCAAAGTCTTGAACTGTGCGAACTTTTGATTGTTGTTTTAAACAAGGTCTCACTGTATTGCCCCGGCTGGAACTTGGTAAGTAGACCAGGCTGTCCTTGAATTTAGAGATATTTACCTGCTACTCTCTCCCTAATATGGGGATTAAAGGATATGTATGCCACCATGCCCAGTTTATAGAAAATATTACTTAACCTTTCTAAGTCACCCTTTTTTTTTTTTTTTTCCCGAGACAGGGTTTCTTTCTCTGTATAGCCCTGGCTGTCCTGGAACTCACTCTGTAGACCAGGCTGGCCTCAAACTCAGAAATCCTCCTGCCTCTGCCTTCCAGAGTGCTGGGATTACAGGCATGCGCCACCACCGCCCGGCTCTGAGTCACCATTTCTTTATCTACACGTATTGAGATAGCAGTAACTATTTTGCCAATACTGAAGGTCTGAGATTATGCATATCAATGCTTAATTTAATACCAAATATGACACAGACTTACATGCTCAGGGCCTTCTTTCGGTTTGTTTTTAAGACAGGGTTTCTATGTCCTGGAACTTGTTTTGTTGACTCTGTTGGCCTCAAACTCAGATCCTGCTGCCTCTGCCTCCTGAGTGCTGGGATTAAAGGCGTGCACCACCATGCCTAGCTCGTGTCCTTTTTTTAATTTAAAAAGCAAATCTTCATTTCTTTTGTGTGAGTCTACATGTGCCATGTACTTTGGGAAGTTAATTCTCTTCTACCGTGTGGTTACCAGGGATGGAACTCAGTTTGCGGCTGAGCAGCAAGCACTTTTACCTGCTAAGCCATCTTACCAGTACTGCGTCTCCCTTTCTTTCTTTTTGGTTTTTTGAGACAGGGTTTCTCTGTGTAGCCCTGGCTGTCCTGGAACTCACTTGGTAGACCAGGCTGGCCTCGAACTCAGAAATCCGCCTGCCTCTGCCTCCCAAGTGCTGGGATTAAAGGCGTGCGCCACCACCGCCCGGCTGTCTCCCTTTCTTTTAATCTCCCAAAGGCAGTCCTTTGAGTTTTTAAAATGATGTTTTTTGCATTTATCTATTGTGTGTGTGAGAGAGCACGTGGATTCTCATTTAATACAGAGCACCTGTGGAGGTCAGAACACAGCTCGTGCTGTGGGAGGCTTTTGCTTTTGTTTTGCCTTTGTAGGAGTTGGTCGGTATGTTTGTTTTTCGAGACAGGGTCTGATGTATCCCGGGCTGTTTTCAAACTATGTAACATAAAATGGCCTTGAGCTTCTGACCCACCTGCCTATACCTCCCAAGTGCTGAGGTTACAGGCAGACACCACAAGGCCCTGTTATTTGGCCCTGGGGTTTGAACCCAGGGCTTTGTTTTCTACAAGACAAACATGTTTGAGCTATATCCTCAGTCCTTTTTGTTTAGTGACAGAGTTGGTTGTTTTTTTTTTAATGTGTTACATTTATTTATTAGTGGGTGGGGATTGCAGATTGTGCCACAATGTGTGGCAGTCAGAAGACAACTTGTAGGTATCAGATAGCTCCTTTCTGCCATGTGGGCAAGTCCCTTTCTCCTCTGGACCATCCTGACAACAAGCTCTTCTGTAACCGAAGTCTTGAACTTCTGATCCTCACTTCCATAGTCCAAGCTCTGGAAGTATAGTCTTGTGCAAGCAGACATGGCTTCTTCTTCCCCTGCCTCTTTTTAAAGATAGGATTTGTTATATACCCCTGGCTGATCAGAAGCTCTCTACGTAGCCCAGGCTCTCTGTAAACTTTCAACAATACTTTCATCTCTACATTACAGGCGTACCTCACCACTTCAGGCTGTTCTAGATATTTTTAAAATATATCAGAAATAGTTATAGGATATCATTAGCCCATTCTTCTACAGATCACCAGAATCAAACTCTCCTATACAATTCTATTTTGATTACTGGTTATCTAACCTCTCTTCCAGTCTCTGCTGTCTCCTGTTCTGTCTCTAGTGACCACCATTGTACTCTCTTCCATCTAAATCACTTCTAAATCTGGTAACAAAGTTTCAGATTATATAATAATTGGGATGCATTGCTTTCATGGAAATTACATTAAGAATTATAGCCCAAAGCTAAGGATGTAATTCAGATGGTAATGCGTTTGTCCAGCATATAGGAGTTATGTAGCAGTCTTCTCTGAGAGTGACCTCCCAAACTCCTTAAGCCAGAACTGTAAACAACTCAAGGCAGTTGCAAGAAGTTCCTGAAACTGACCAGATTCACTAGGTCTTTCCCTCACAAGAGTAAACAATAAAGGCTGCTGAAAATCACTCCCACACAAACTAAATTACAAAGAAGACTGAAAACACACCAGCTGCTTGGAAGAGACTACGGTTTAACTGAATCACATGGAAAGAGGGCATTCTCTTATCTGTTGAGTGGCCTGCAGGGTGTGACCCAAGTTTCCAGCTTTTGTGAGCTGTCAAGGGTGCTGGGCTTTGGTCATTTCTGCATCCATAAGTAACCAACCTTTTACCCACATTCCTGTAAATAACCCTAATAACATTCATTGGTTCATTAAGTTGGACTTTGATGGTTCTGACACTTGGTCTGGTGTGGGATCCCTGACTGAGGTAAATAGATAACATGTGTGGCATCTCCCCACGTCTTAGTCATTGTTTATTATGACCAAGGCAATTTTTGTAAAAGAATGCATTTAATTTGGGGACTTGCTTATAATTTCAGAGGTTTAGTCCTTTTTGTTGTTGTTGTTTCTTGGGTTTTTGTTGTTGTTTCTCTGTGTAACAGCCCTGGTTGTCCTGGAACTTGCTTTGTAGACCAGGCTAGCCTTGAACTCATGGAGATTCTTTTGTCTCTACTTCCTGAGTGGTGGGATTAAGGCATGCATCACCACCGTCCTGAGGTTTAGTTCATTTTCATCATGGACGAGAACTTGGCTGCAGACATGGTGCTGGAGCAATAGCTGAGAGTTGTATCCTGATGAAGAGAGGAGGGGGAGGGGGAGACCATACCTCGCATGAGCTTTGGAAAACTCAAAGCCCTCCCCTAGTGACACATTTCCTCCAACAAGGCCATCCGTATTCCAACAAGGCTACATACACCTCCTAATCCTTCTAATCTTTCCAAAGGGTTCCACTTCCTGGTAACTACACATTTAAATAAATGAATCTATGGGAACCATTGTTATTCAAACCACCACACCCCAGGAAAATGTTTTGTCATGTGACAACACATGGAAACCCTGGGTTTCCAGTACCACACAAAGTGGGTGTGGTAGTATGGGCCTGTAATCCTATCATTCTAGAGGTGGACTGGAGGAAGAAAAAGACCATTTTTGGCTACATGGGGAGTTTGAGGACAGCCTCGGGTACATGAGACCCCTGCTTCTCATAAGTAAGTAAATACCTTGACATAGTATTTACTACATAGAGAATTCCTGGTCATCCAGGGCAACATTGTAAGACCTTGTCTGAAAATACGCTAAACTAAGCTAAAATATATTAAATAATTAATTTAAAAAGAATTATAACACTCCACCCACCCACCATATATATATATATATATATATATATATATATATATATACACACACACACACACACACACATATATATATATACATACATACATACACACACACACACACACACACACACACACGCACATACTGATGTGATTCTATATACCCCTCCATATGTATGCAAATAAACATGTAGAATTGCCTCTACACATGTGGCAGTTGACCAAGAAGACAGTGCAGAAAGCTTGTTTAAAAAGAAAAAGAAAAGGCATGGGGCTAAAGAGACAGTACTTACTGTTGCTTTTTCTGAGAGCTCATTTCAGTTCACAGCACTCACATGATGGCTCGCTGCCATCCGTAACTCCAGGTTCAGGGAATCCATTGCACTTTTCTGAATTTCTTGGACACCAGGCATGCAGATGGTGCACATATATGCCCACAAACGAAACACTCACACACATACAATAAAGTTAAGTTTAAAAAAACTTAAAGCATGATGGGGGAGGGCTGGAGAGATGACTCAGTGGTTAAAGATCCTATTCTGCTCTTGCAGAGGTCCCAGGCTCGGTTCCCAGGACCCACATGGCAGCTCCCAAGATCCGATGCCTTCTTTTGGCCTCTGGAACCAAGGACAAATGTGCATACATATGTAATTCAGGCAAAACACTCATATACATAAAAGAACAATAAAGAAACAGTGTTTAAAAGGAGAAAAAAAGCATGTCCCAGCATGGTGGCAGAAACTTTTATAAATCTTAACAGTAGTGAGGCAGAGGCAGGGGGAGGCAGAGGCAGGGGGATCTCTGTGAGTCTGATGCCAGCCTGGCCAACGTGGCCTACATGTGTGTGTGTGTGTGTGTGTGTGTGTGTGTGTGTGTATATACATATATGCACACATACATTATGTATAATACTCGTGATGGGTCTGGGGAGATACCTCCTCAGTGGTGAAGTACTTGTTTCAAATCCATAAGCCCTAGTTTCTATCCCCAGTCTCACTGTTAATACCTGCTGGGGGAGCTAATTTAAAATACTTATGACAAGCATAGTCGGTAGGAGGCAGAGACAGGTGGATCTCTGCAAGTTGGAGGGCAGTCTAGCCTACATAAGGAGTTTCAGGTGTGTTAGCACTACATAGCACCCTGTACTAAAAAAAATTTTTTTGAAAACTCATGACAAACCGGGCATGGTACATGCCAGTAATTACGGTACTAAAGAGGCAAAGACAGGAGGATCCGCTTGAGTAATGAAAACTATTAACAATGACAAAATCCCTTAAGCAAGTTTAAGACGCTCCAAGACATGGGTTATCTCTGTTAACCTAAGGCACCGAGTGGCTCTGTGGTGAACTCACACAGGTAGGAAGTGAGTGAGCGAATTATTAGGGAGCACTAACTTTCCACAGACTTTTGCTGAAGTGGAGAACAGTCTGCTATCCTCTCTGTCAATACCCTTTCTTCCTTGTCCGCTGTCAAACCAGCCCCCATTTTCTTCCACACCTTGCCTTCAGCTTCCATCTTACATTTAATTTATGTGATTTGTATGGTGTGTGTGTGTGTGTATGTGTGTGTGTGTGTGTGTGTCTGCATGCCATGGTGCACATATGGATCAGAGAACAACTTGCAAGAGTTGGCTCTGTTGGACCATGTGTGTTTTACCCAGTGTCAACCTCGGGTTTTTAGATTTGGTGGCTGGTCCCTTTACCCATGGAACCATCTTGCTGGCCTGGGTCCCTTTACCTATGGAACCATCTTGCTGGCCTGACTCACCTTTATCTTTTAAATTTATTTTTATTTATTTATTTATTTATTTATTTATTTATTATGTGTATGCTTTAGTGTATGCATGTGTACACATGTGTGCAGGAGCCTGAGAATGCCAGAATTGGGCATCGACTTTCTTGGAATTGAGGTTACCAGCAGTTGTCAACCATTCTGTGGTTTCTGGGAACCGAACCTGGGTCTTCTGCAAGAGCAGCAAGTGCTCTTAACCATTGAGCCATCTCTCCAGTGCCCTCCCCGCAACTGTAATACAGCTATTTGTAGAGAGGTCTACACTGACCCAGATCTCCACAGTCTGTGTATAATCAGGAGTATGCGGGTGTCAATCTAATAAGGGACTGGAACTTTCAACCTTAACAAGGTGTCTACACGTGATTGCTAGGAGTCCATGTTCCTGAGTCAACTTATGCAAACTTGAATGTGAACAATTACTAGCCGGCCCCAAGCTCCTTCGCCATTTGAGGTGCCCGCCATCCTGCTGTAGCACTAACTCCAAGCCCAGCCCGTCTCTGCTCTAACCACACTCTCCATACTCTGTCAAGACCCCGCCTTTGCGCTTGCCTGTGCCACTGTGCTGTGTCGTCATTGCACAGGCTAGGAAGCACCTAGGTGTGTGTGAAGCTTGTGCGAGTGTCCATCCTATTACGTAATAAATCCTCTCCTTATATACACCACAACACAGCATGGGAATTCAGAGAGGATGCAGAATGTGGCCCTGTGAAGACCTGTCATCCCGATAGTCTGTAGACTGGGACACAAGGATCTGTGCTGAGGGCCAGCCCATCTCAAGCTACCCCTACCTGCTAAAAAAGATTCACAATAAGAATAAAACAAAACAAACAGAATGAAAGAGAATACTTGCTTTTTTTTTTTTTTTTTTTTTTTGGTCTGTTCATTTCTTGATGTGAAAATTGAACCCAGGGCCTTAAAGAGCCCCAGGCCTTGCCTCTGGCCTTTCTCTTCCCAAGTCCACTCTCCACATGCAGTGTGCCTACAAGAGGGAACTTACAAATGTAGTCTCAGGTTTCACTCCTGTTCAAAATGTTTCTTTTTTCACTCTTTATAGATGCTCTTTCATTCTATCATATTTTATTGATTTCATGTGCTATGTGTGCGGGCACATAAATGTGGGCGCCTACATGCCCTAGCGCGGGTATTGAGGTCAGAGAGGACCTTGAAGAGTCTGTCCTCTTCCTCCACCATGTGGGTTCCAGGGATGAATAACCATCCTGTCCTCGGGCTGGCCAGCAGGCGCCTTTACCTGCCGAGCCATCTCACCAGCCCTCCTTCCTTTCCTTCTTTCTTTTCCCTCCCTTCTTCTCTTTTCTCTTCTTTTCTTTTTGTGACAGAGTATCAGAAAGCCCTGGCTGGCATCAAACTTAGTTTGTAGATGAGGCTGGCCTTGAACTCCTGAGTCTCAACCCTATTACTGGCAGGTACCACCACATCCAGTTCTGTGCAGCTCTGGGGATAAATTCAGGGCTTTATACAGGTTAGTCTACATTGAACTAAATCCATCCATCAGACCCCCTCCCTTTTCGGTATTTTGAGAAAGGTCCACGCAACCCAGCTGACCTCACACTGAGGACGACCTTGACCTCGTGACCTTCCTTTCACCGCCCAGCTCTTACAGATATAGATATAGATAGAGATAGAGATAAATCAAACCAATATATATATATATATATATTGGTGTATATATTGGTTTGGTTTTTCGAGACAGGGTTTTGTTTCTCTGTATAGCCCTGGCTGTCCTGGAACTCACTCTGTAGACCAGGCTGGCCTTGAACTCAGAAATCCGCCTGCCTCTGCCTCCCAAGTGCTGGGATTACAGGCATGCGTCACCACGCCCAGGTCTTACAGATATTCTTACGGTGCTTTTATTTGCTTTATGTGTTTTGCTTGAATGTGTGTCTACGTACCACGTGTGTGCCTGGTGCCCAAGGAAGTCAGAAGAGGGTCTTGGATCTCCTTGAACTGAAGTGATTGGACACTTTTGAGGTGTCATGTGGGTGCTGGGAATTGAATCTAGGTCCTATGCAAAAACAAGTAAGCCATCTTGCCTGCTCTCTTATAGGTAGTGTTTTTGGCTTTTGTTTTCGAGACAGGGTTTCTCTGTATACCTCTGGCTTTCCTGGAACTCACTCTGATGACCAAGCTGGCCTCGAATTCAAGAAATGCACCTGTCTCTGCCTTCCCAGTACTGTGGGATTAAAAGGTGTACCACCATACCCCGCTTTCTTAAAGATATTCTTAACCCCTTAAAGAGACACAAAGCTTACCACAACCTAGCCTTAGCTTATCCCCCATCTCCCCTGTAGCCATTCCATTCCCCGAATCCTTCTTGACAGATTGATTCTGAGGACACAGTGCCTTTCAGATGTCTGCCTCCTGCTTCGTTCCCCCTCACTTCAATGTCCTGCTTCTTTCTTTGCTTGCCAGTATAGGTTCAACCTGGCCTAGTCTGGAACTCAAAGGGAGCCTAGATCAGCAGAATTGTGTAGCCCTTTGAATACTACTACAGGTCAGATCTGGCATTTAAATATTGTAGAATCAGTAAATAAAATGAGCATCCCCTTCCAGCCCCCACTGTGTGTGCCCAGGCTATCTGAGCATCTGAGCCAGTTTGTGGTTGCTATGCCAATTCTCTATGGATACTGCAGCTTGTTCTGTAAGCTCGACTCCGTTAGCTGGTGCTTTGACTACTCTGTAGTTCAGCTAGACTTCATCCATGTCTTTTCCCTGCAGCTGCTGGCATCCCTGCACGCAGACACCTTTGCCTCCCACCCCACAAACAGCAGACAGTGAGTGTGCCAGAACCATCTGTTCCTTGGCCTTTTCTGTCCTCACGTTTCATCCCCTGAATATTGACCCTTCGATGCGTCATGTTCAAGTTTGCAAAATCTCTTGGACTTTGTTGTTTGGACTGCTGGCAACTCCCTGAAGAAGCCTTCCTCTTGCCAAGATTTTGTTTTTCTTTTCAGACAGGGTCCTTGATAAGTAAACCAGCCTTGAAACCCCACTCCTCCCAGCTCAGCCTTCAGGGTGCTGGGATTATAAATGGGTGTCAAACCTGACCTTTACTGTGGAATTTTTCTAGCTCGTTGAGACAGCATATCTCTGTACACCCAGCTGTCCTAGAACTTGCTATGCAGACCAGGCTGGCCTCGAATTCACAGAAATCCACCTGCCTCTGCTACCTGTATACTAGGATTTAATGCCTGCACCACCAATGACTGGCTAATAAAGTCAAAATTTTTATAGATGCTTCATCCCAGTAGAACTGAATTTACTGCCTAATGGGTCCGGGAGACTGCTAGTATACTTTAAAGCCCCTGGTGAGTGCCCAAGAAACATCTTGCATTTACAACTTATTTCTTCGAACTTTTTTTTTTCTGACAGGGTCTCATGCAGCCCAGGCTGCCCTTGCACTCTCTGTTTTGCCAAGGCTGGCCTTGCACTCCCACCTCCATCTTCTTTTTTTTGTTGTTGTTTTTGTTTTGTTTTGTTTTGTTTGTTTGTTTTTCAAGACAGGGTTTCTCTGTGTAGCCCTGGCTGTCCTGGAACTCACTCTGTAGACCGGGCTGGCCTTGAACTCAGAAATCTGCCTGCCTCTGCCTCCCAAGGGCTAGGATTAAAGGCATGCACCACCACCGCCCGGCTTGTTTTCTTTATTTTATTTTATTTTATTTTATTTTATTTTATTTTATTTTATGCTTTCTCTCAGAAATGAAAAAGGTTGTTCCAGTGGGAAAATTATTCTGATGAGATCACACCCGATTTTCTTCATTTCTGGTATATTTCCTCCACATACTCTGAGAGGGGGTGGGGGCAATGCTCTGTGCAGCTCAGGGATGGGTTGGCTGAGAAGGAAAACTTGCTGGAGGGTGGGCCTTGGACTCTGAGATACTTTGTGTGGGTAGCATCGGTGGGGGAAGGCTCTGTAGGGCTGAGGAGGGGTCCATTAGAAACACAGACAAGTGCAGGAGGGAGCTGGGAGTGGTGCTAGGCCAGCCCGTGTTTACACGCAGGGAGAAAGGCTTGGGAAAGGGCACACCTTGCAAACAAGTGACACAGCTAGGCCTGGACTTGGAAGGGGCCTGGGAAGGAAACTCCTGCTGGCCATGCCTGACCTGAGTCAGAGTCCCGGGAGTACCAAGGGAAGTGGACTGGGGAGGCGGGTGGAATTTGGGGTCCTCTACAGAGGAGGGAGAGAAGTCAGGGGCTTGTAGGGCATCAGATGCTGAAAACCCAGGGAGACAGAGACAGACAGCTGTCTCAGAAGCAAAGGGAAGACCCTAGCTGAGGTAGCCAGGGTCTGTCTCTCTCTCTCTCTCTCTCTCTCTCTCTCTCTCTCTCTCTCTCTCTCTCTCCTGGGAAATCTCTCTAGCATTTTCTGTCTCTCCAGAAGAGGCTGTCATTTATTTTTAAAACCAAAGAAAGGAGGGGTGTGAATTAGACGGTAAACAATGGGAAAGTAAACAACCAAACAAGGCAGACGGAGGGAGAGCAGGAGAGGACGGCGCAGACAGTGGCTTTGTCAGCTTCCTGTTCGCAGCTTCCAGTCACTCTTCCCTCTGCCCTTTTCTTTTCCTGATCAGCAAAATGCCAGCCAAGGCCAGCTTATCCTGGGGGAGGTCAGAGAGGAGGGTTCCGGAGAAAGGACTTCAACAAACAGTCGAAACATCTCTTCATTTACTGTAAAATCCTGTTTAATGTGTAACGTTTGCAGAGAGAGGCCTTGGGAACTGGGGGCAGCCCTGACCAACCCCCACTCCGATTTATCTGCCTGCTTCTCGCTCGCTCCACTCCCTCACCCTAGATGCAGACAGCAAGGCTCCCCTCCCTTCTCCAGCCACAATGCAGAGCCCCTCCTCCACTCTGCCTGCCACATCCCTCCCCACCGACATGACTCCCAAAGTGGGGTGCCTGACAGCATGGGGGTTAAGATTAGTTTCCTAACTGGAAACACCTTCAGAACATGTCATCCCTCCTCTCAGGGAGAGGGAGAGGGGAGAGGAAAGGGTATAGGCGGAAAGAATTGCCCACATCCTCAGTAACCTTGAGCCCTGGCATAGATGTGGCTCCCCACTCCCCAGCCGGCCAGGTCTTTGACAGAAGGCTGCTGAGGAAGGGGAGTAGGGAGGGAGGGAAGGTTTGGTGGAGTAATCCCTAGCAGGCAGAGGCCTGCTCACCGGCGGCGTCAAAGAAGGAGGGGCAGGCTTGGGCGGGGTGAGGGAGGGGTGGGATGGGCGGTTGCCTGGTACGCGGGCTGGCCGGCCTCAGCAGGCTGAGCATCGGTCGCTCTTTTCAGCCAGCCCGGCCCCAGTGCCGGGGCTTCGGCGCAGTATGTCTTTCAGAGAGCCATCCTGCTCGCTCAGCAGCTTGTTGATCTCATTCTGCTTGTATTCAGGTGAGAGGCGGTGGCCGAAGCCCGAGCCCTTGCGGGAGGGCGGATTGGAGCGGCGCTGAGCGCGGCGGGCACAGGCCCGGATGATGAGGTACACCACCTCCGCCACGTTGAGGATAATGCAGATGCCGGAGGCTGCGAGCATAAAGACCGTGAAGACGGTTTTCTCGGTGGGGCGGGACACGAAGCAGTCCACCGTGTTGGGGCAGGGGAAGGCTTCACACTTGACCAGCCGCACCATGGCATAGCCGGGGTAGAGCAGATAGAAGACATACATGAAGACAGCCTCGAACAGCAGCCGGAACACCACACTGATGACATAGGTCCACCACAGTGTCCCTGAGATGTGCACCTTATGTCTCTTTACCTCTTCCAGGTGAAGGGGGTCCCCGTGCCCCTCGAGCCGGAGCATTTTCTTTTCTATGTGCTGTTGGTGGGCCACGTGCATTGCCACGAGGAGAGCTGGGGTGGACACCAGGATCAGCTGCAGGGACCAGAGGCGCACGTGGGAGATGGGGAAAAAATGGTCATAGCAGACGCTGTTGCAGCCCGGCTGGAGGGTGTTACAGATGAAAGAGGACTTCTCATCCCCCCACACGCTCTCAGCAGCCACCACCAGCACCATGATTCTGAAGATGAAGATGACGGACAACCATACTCGGCCAATGGCTGTCGAATGCCGATTCACGCCACTGAGCAAGGTGTACAGACCTGTCCAGTTCATCCTGCCTCATTCACACCTGTGAGACAAGGGGCAGGAAGCAAGCTGTCAGGAGGGTAGGGCAGGAAGCTGGGCACGGTCATGCTGCATCCCCTGACCCCCCCCCCCATCTCTTCTAAGAGCTGGTGACGGCAAGGAAGGAGCCAGCCCTTCCTCCCCCGCTTGACTTGACCTCTCTGAACCCCATCCCCTTTCTTCACGTACATCCAGCGTTCCTTCTTCTTGAGTCCCTTTCTTCACCAGGCCTGTCTTGTTCTGCTATTAGCCCGCTCTTCTGGCTCCCCTGACAGCCCGCCGTCCCCCACCCCCCCCACCCCGCACCCCAGCTCCTTTACACCTGACTTATGGCAAACCCAGATAGCCCGATTACCTCGGGGAGCGCCTATCCTTGAGGCCACCCAGACAGCTCCCCTATGGTCTCATGTCTGTGTAGGGGGAGTGGTCCCTGTGGTCGCGCCTGCGTCTCAATTCATCGCCTCCCGGTGCTGGAGAGTCATATGCTGCTTTATACCCAGTGTCTGTACAATGGGACCTTTGTGGGGCGCTGAACAACACCCTTTAGAATTCAGATCAAACGCCCTGACTTCCGCCCACCCTACACACAGAGCACTTGTGTCCCAGCGCCGGACACCCAGCCTGCACCCACCTGTTCTGTGCCCGCCCGGTCCATCGCCGCCCCCACCCCATGGCCCCACCACAATAATGGCTCTGGGGGAGGGAGATAGAACACAGACAGGTGCAAGTAAGCCAGGACCCCAGGGA